>JAMKCH010012254.1:0-47381 GCA_023653785.1 Ophioderma brevispina
TACGGGATGTTTAGTTTGAAAGTTCAGAGCAAAAATGTGGCTCCTTTTGTTGTACCAACTACTATATAGTTTTACAAAGTACCCTATGGGGCTTACAAAATCGCCTTTTTAACTCTCACATCAACACGATTTCGATATTGGAACGAAACATTAAAGGGTGGGGTATTGGGGTGAAGACCATTCTATCATGATGAGAACTTTATGAATGAGGGATTCAAATAACTTTTCCGAATTGATCACTCAAAGAAATACACTTCATGCACATATGGCTGGTGTTGGGCATTCTCCAGGGTCATATGAAAATGGTTCATAATCCATGGTACAAACTAACCCCCACAATATCTGTAGGCCTGGGTTTACCTTTTTTACCATAAGCAACTCCACAGTAATTTTCATTGTCCCGCAAGTTCTACAAGCATATTAGCCATTTTTTAGCAAGTTATACAGAAGTACATCAATCATTAAGTCTTAAATCTTTATTTACAGAACAATTTACACAACCTCTATTTGTTATTTTCAATATTATATATTCGTTTGAAATCTCACTAGTGTGTTGCACATCGTCGAAAACTTAGCAAATTCCGCGCTCCTTGCACACTCAGTTATCTATTTTGCATCAACATTATAATAAAAAAAGAAAAATTAAAAAAAAAAAAAAAAAAACTTTTTCAAAGTTATGTAAGATTTCCCTTGATGCGGCTGCCAGACCGATTCTCTAAGTGGAACCCGTGCAAGTAGCGCAAATACCTTTCTCCTGACTAATGTTTGAAAGTTAGAAAAAGTATTAAGATTCATAAATCCTTAACCCTTAACTACACATTTTGTCCACATTCAAAGCCCCCAATCTCTCTATGCGATACTGGACCACATATCCCGAAAAACAGTTACGTAATTTTGTCCTTAACATAGTGTCCAAGGTGAGATCATAATTGGAGAATTGCGAGTACTGGCGATCTAGACTCTTGAAGTCTTTCAGCATGGTGCCCTTCAGGGCATTGAAGCTGACCCACATTGGCGTTCTGCTTAGGGAGATGAAACGGTTTAGAGATATGAGGTAAGTAACTTCATCTGATACCGGGCTCCAACCATTAAAATACATCGGTCCTCGGACCGCATGTGTCGGGCCTGCATCGGGTTTTTAATGTTAAGGCCTCATATGACCTTTTACCTTGGGCATGTGACATTTGAGGGTCCAATGTTGCACCTATGACTCAAGTTTTGATCCAATTGAACTTCAACTTTTGCAATTATGTCATGTTACATTTAAACCTATTTACAACATTGACTCACATACCTTTGACACTAAGCATGTACCCTTGTGACCTAAGCATGTAACTTTGAGCCTAAGCATGTTAACCTTTGACCTAAGCATGTACCTTTGACCTAAGATGAGCCCTTTTGACCTCAGCATGTGACCTTTGACCTCCACAAATGAGGGATCCATGTGTATCTATGACCTCAAGTTTGGTTTAAATCCATCGAAGTATGTGGATATTACAAGGCAAATGTTAACCCTTTTTCACACAGACAACAACAGCAACAGACTCAACACAGCCACACAGTGGACAACGTGGATCTCTATGGTGTCTTCCTGCCTTAAGGCAGGCGCCGGCAACAATGTCCTTTCTCTTCGACTTCTCCCAGTCTTTCACCACGCGCCTTAGTTTCTATACTTCATAAAACTTCGATGTACAAATAAATTCATTGATGCGCTGCGCAGCATTACTGCCCCTTACTACAAAACACGCTATACACTCTTAGGCGCACATCTAAATCCCTCGCGTTGAAGACAACAGCGAGTGGGAGGGATCTGTAAGAACAAAACAATCTTTACACTGGACATACAAAAACTACTGGTCATATAAGTCAAACAAATGAGCAGGCATCCTTGTGTAGGCCTGGTGTGGGAGTTTATTGATACTTTGTACTTCTAGGTTTACAGAGTAGTATCGAGACAATATGCTCACAAGCTTTTGGTACACCACAGACAAGAAAAATGATACTAGTCAGGTCATTTCCAGAACAATGTTAAGGCGAGACAATTTGAAAAACAAGCTAACAATTAGTGACACACACACACACAACCCCCTCAACAAACACACACACACAAGCCACAACAGATTGCCTAAGTGGTCCTGCCAGCAAAAGATGGCGGACCACAAACAAAAACTTTATTAAAAAAAAAAAAAAAAACAAAAAAAAAAAAAAAACAAAATAAAAAAATAAAACAAAAAAAAAAAAAAAAAAAAAAAAAAAATAAAACATTAAAAAAAAAAAAAAAAAAAAAAAAAAAAAAACAAAAAAAAAAAAAAAAAAAAAAAAAAACACAAAAAAAAAAAAAACACTCCCACAGGTCATGTAACTATATGAATCAAAGAATAAAATTCACAAATTTAGGATTATTCTTATGTGTAATTATTAACACAAAATTATTTTTAGCACCCTAAAGTTTTGAGTCAAGTAGAAAACAATACATTTAATCTTTTCATAAAATAAAATTCACCAATTTATTCACATACAAATGGAGATATTTAAATATGTACCATTATGAGTCCACCTCAGTCATTACAAGATAGTTACAGTAGTAAATTCTTTTAATTAAAATTATATTTGAATATAGACATTGGTTTATTGGCTTCAAGGTTTTTTTATATTATAAAGCAAATACTGCAACTGTGAATTTCGAAAAAGAGAAAAAAAAACAAAAAATATTTTATTATGCCATGATTAACAACAGCTGCAGTATCAGCCGGACGGACATGAGGTGTACTGAGAAATTTCAACACATGGGTAATCATAATAAGGCACCCACTGGTTAAAATACCAAGTAGTGTTCATGATACGTTTTAAGAAAGTACTAGATCTTTGCTCATGTTCCTGTTGCACATTATTATCCTAGTGGTGTATCTTCATTTGAAGGTTACAAGAATTCTATTGCATTTGGAAACTGTATTTTTAAGAAAAAAATCCAAATATACAAGTTTGGGCAAATTGTTGTGACTTGTAATGAACCAATGATGGATTATTGAATGAGCATATCTCAGAAAGACGGTTCCTCGTGTAAGCTTTGGTGTCCCGAAAAAATTGCTTTACTAAGTGAAACTGGGTTTACGAGTTTTGAATCCTTAAAACCAAAAATGTGGGCATTTGTTAAGCTATTATGGTGGAATTTACAGTCTTATATTTAAGAAGAATATTTAGTGAAAATTCAAAAAAACTGGAAATTGTGCCCTTTGGTTTTAGTTTTTGCGAAGCCATTGGTTGTCCCGCCAAATATTACGTTGGGGCAAATTGATGTCCCATATTCAGTGTCTTAACACACATGTTTGCTGACAGGATACCTAATTTTTTTCATTTTTATGGTTTCTTTTTTAAAAATTAAAAAAAAAAAAAAAAAAAAAAATATATTTGTAAAAAAAAAAAAGCGAAATTAATTTTTGGTGTCCTTACACGAGGAAGGTATCAATTTTCCTGATTCAAAAACTGTTGTCAACATATCTTTGCTCTTTAAGTGGATTTCTGTTGGTAATGTGATACACTTTTTATGAAACAAAGACAAAACTAGTGTAAAAACATGCCTGGGTGCCTAATTGAAAAGTTCCTCGCGTAAAGCGGGACACCACTGTCCCGCTTACACAAGGACCTTGTTTTACTATTTAACACTATTTTGGGTATTTTATTTCTCTAATTTTAGGTTAGAATGTTTGCTTTATCTCAATTTGAAAGAACTTCCTCAATATGAAAGGTGTGTAAGTTATGTTCAAGAAAAAGAAAAAGCTAAGGAAAAACCTGATTTTGTTGTGTTAGGGTCAACACAGCAGTCACAATTGTGGACCTTATTTATGGAAAAATACCAAAACATCAAATGTCTCTAAAAAGGTTGAATGAGTGAGTATTAAGTTTAACGACAACACCACAATTGTGTTATATCGTGTCGATACATTTAAAAACATCAAAATCTTTATAAGAACATACACCACAATAAATTCAGTCAACTTTTGAAAAGTTAAAAATATTTAAAACAAATCGCATCCTTCAGGAAAATTTATCACCCTTGAAGAGGCGCTATATCTTGAAATAATGTTTTCAATTCTGGGACACTGTAATATTTTCTACGAATTATATAATGCGCAATATATATAGCATAAAGTAAATACATGTTTCACAGAAAGAGCACAATCACAAGGATTACACCGAGGGACTGGCTCTCCACCTCTAAGCAAATGACTATGGGTCATCTAAGTATGACAATTTACATCGCGCTAATACTAATCTCGTCCCTTCGTCCATCAAACCTGAACTTACCACAGCTCCAACAGGTTGTGATTGATGAAAGGCAGAAATTATATTATTAGGAAAAGAAACAAATTTTCAATAAAAAATAAACTTGCATTCCGCATTCGGTTTGTGAAGCTGGAGGCACTTTGTAGACAAAAGGGTTTTTTTTCAATATGGTCTTTATGGCCCTCAAACATAGTTTTCATTGTAAGCTATTTTAAAAATACATCGCGGTCCCCGGACCGCGCGTGTCGTCTGCCGTCGTGATTAGTGAATGGGCCAAAGGTCCAGAAGGTCACGATGGTCACATGAGGTCACCAACATTGTCACCGCCACCCACCCCCGATCCTTTCCACCAAGTTTAATTGTAATCATAACCCTTATGGCACTCATTACAGCATGCAATATATTAAGGGTTGTAACATTTTGAACCGGCCAAGGGTCACATAGGTCACCAAGGTCACATGAGGTCACCAACATTCACCCCCAGAGCCCAACCCCACCCCCTCTTTCCCACTAAGTTTTACTCAACCTAGCCCTTACGAACTCATACGCATGCATATATATTAAGGGTTTAACATTTTGACCACAGACAACACACACCCCTGACATATCGACCAGAGTATCCCCTATGTTCCTTCTGCAATTCTTGCGACGAACACAAAAATGGCTGCTAGAAAAGTTCTGCTATTGTCAGCAACAAGCCTCCCATCACCCCTTTAAGCAATAACAACAAATTTTTCGAAGAGCACCTCCAATTTTTCAACATTTGAGATTTTTACCACAGTTGTTTTGTACTTGTATAAGAACTATATATGCAAATGGTAATGTTAAAAAGTGCATCTTGCCATAAAAGAAGCGATTTTGTAATTAGAATCGGGATCCCCAATTGTAATTTAACGGCGTAAAGACTGAAAAGCACTAAATTCTGTCCTGCCATTTGAAATTAGTGGCCAGACCATCACGAAAATAACCTCTAATTTGATTTGCTACAAAAACAGGCGTTCTCGAACCACAAAGGTCGCCCGCCCAGTTGTCAGTAGCTAAGAGAGAACAAGAAGCACACCTTTAAGAATCTACAGGGAAGCATTGTGATGGCCCACCAAGTTTCATCCATCCTCCCACCACATGTTAATTGAATTTGGACTCGGATGACCTCGGAAGAACTTGAAATGACCTTCCAAGTGTCACACACTTATGTTGACCACACCCACCAGTTTCATCCTCCTACCACATGATTATGATTTGACCTTAAATACCCCCACGACCTTTTGGTAAAAAATGACCTTCAAAATTTTGCTCCTGAATGTTGATCACACCCCACAATTTTCACCATCCTCCAATGTTTTAGTGATTTTTGCCTTGAATGAACCCTGCATGAGCCTTCAAATGACCCTAAAAAATCTTGGCACTGATGTTTGAAACCACCCCCCAGTTTCATCCAAGGGTCAAATCACTTAAATCTGTGGTAGGAGGAATGAAATTGGTGGATGTTGACACAACCACCCAAGTTCAATCCTCCTACCACATATTTAGTGAATTTGACTTGGATGACCCCCTCATGACCTTTCACATGAACCTTCAAAGTTGTTGAATCACACCCCCATTTTTCAATCATCCTCCAACCGCGTTAAGTGATTTGACCTTGAATGACGTCGGATGACCTGAAATGACATTCAAATTTTGGTACTTAATGTTGACCACACCCCCCAATTTTCAGTCTCCTACCACCTGTCAGTAATGTGGACCTTGGATGACCTTGAACATGACCTTCAAATTTTGGTACTGATGTTGTGACCACCCCCACCATTTTTTTTATTTTTTTTATTTTTTTTACCTTTTTTGACCTTGGATGACCTCTGATGACCTTGAAATTACCTGCAAAATTTTTGGTAATAATTTGAACCGCACCTACCAATTTTCATTCTCCACCACATGTTTAGTGCTTTGGACCTTGGATAACCTCGGATGACCTTAAATGACCTTCCAAATTTTGTGTGAATGTTGACCACAACCCACCAATTTTCATCCTCCTACCACATTAAGTGATTTGACCTTGGAATGACCTCGGATGACCTTGAATGACCTTCCAGATATTTGGTACTGAATGTTATCACAAAACCCACCAATTTTCTTCACATCCTCCTACCACATGTTTACGGTGATTTGTTGACCTTGATGACCTCGGATGACTTGAAAATGACCTTCAAAATTTTTGGTAGTGAATGTTGACCACACCTACCAATTTTTCATTCGCCTACCAACCACAGTTATTATTTGGACCTTGGATTGACCCTCGGATGACCTTGAAGAACTTCCACATTTTTGGTACTGAATTTGAGCCCACCCACCAATTTTCATCCTCCTACCACTTTAAGTGATTTGGACCTTGGATGACTCTCGATGACCTTGAAATGACCTTCCAAATTTTTTGGTAATGAATGTTGACCACACCCACCAATTTTCATCCTCCTACCCCACATGTTAAGTGATTGACCCATTGGATGACCTCGGATGACCTTGAAATGACCTTCCACATTTTTGTACGGATATGACCACAGACCCACCAATTTTCATCTCCTACCACATGTTTAGTGATTGACCTTGGATGACCTCGATGACCTGAAATGACTTCAACATTTTTGGTACTGGATGTTGACCACACCCACCAATTTTCACTCCTACACATGTTAATGATTTGACCTTGGATGACCTCATAATGACCTTGAACTGACCTTCAAAATTTTTGGCACGAATGTTTGACTGCACACCCCCAAGTTCATCATCCTACCACAACAGATAGGTTTATAGGGAGAAAAAAAAATTAAAACTCATTTTTGCCTATTTCTGACCCCCATTTGACCTTTGCCCAATGCCACTGACCCTCCCCGAACCATCCGCAGCCTACGTGAGTGACATCTATGGTGCGAAGATGGACCCCCATACTTGTCTCCAATCAAAAGATACCGTGTTGACAACGTTTATTATAGCGATTTAGCCCTATTTTTTGCCCATATTTGACCCTATTTTTGACCAACATTGACCTATTGATGACCCTGCCACATACCCACTTTGTATCCCCATCACACCACCTACTTTAGAGACATCTATGTTGCAAAGATGACACCCACACTTGATTAGTTCCAAAGATATTGTGAGGACGGCACACACACACGCACGGGAGGGCTAGCCCATTTCTATAGTCCCCCTTCGCAACAAAAAGTTGGCGGTGGGACCAATACCACTAAACTAAGAAGAGCGTAGACATGAACATATGCTATTTCATTGACAGATTCTGATTACAAGTACAATTAAAATAAACTAAAAATCAAAAATATTCTAATTACCAAATTCCCTCTTTTGCAATACATGGTGAGCTTCACCGTTTCACAGGTATAGTTTTAGTACTAACCAGTTACAATTTGCAACTGTGCAAAAAAATCTCAAAGTTTTAAAATTAAAAATTGGGGGCGCTCTTCAAAAAAAATACGCTGTTATTGCTTTAAAAGCCACATCAATGGATACTTACATTGTTGGCAAAGAGGTCATCACAAACTTGGCCTTGGTTTAAACGTGGTTTGTTGTTGACCAATACGCTTCCACAAGCTCCCCGTAGTCTTCCTGCAACACAAACAAAAAACTTTTAATCACTCAAGGAAAGCACCAAAGCAAATCCCTTCAGACAGTTACAACCTTAAGATTTTAAGTTTATGCAGGTGCAGTGCATAAGAGACATGGCACAAAATATTCGCCCCTAAATTCTCTCAAATCAGCCCCCACGTTTTTTTTAAATGGTGGACAAGGGGAAAAAATTCATTGAAATGCACAAAAACGTCCCTGTAAAATAAGAGTGGGGGTGATGGAAAAAGAATACAAACAAATAAAATACACTGACAGCTTTCCCACTTACAAAACTAAACGATATCGGGTAAGTTGCCTTGTTTGTTTACAAAAATCAAAATTGTCGGGAACCATCGGAAATCCGAACTCTCGTCGAAGCAGACGTTAATATTCAATATGGCTGCGCCCCACGGCAAAGGGGAATGTTTAGGCGAAAGAAGTTTCACCGTTTCCTAGAGATTGTTCCCTTTCCTTTAAGATGGAAAGATGTTCTAGTTAATGAGGGGTAGATAGTGATCAGTAAAATGCCCAAAATTGGAGCGGTGGTTTGGATTTGAAAAGCCAAGGATTTACGTCCCATCGGTACCACACCGTTATCGAGTGTTCATGACAGCAGTTTTGTTTACAAATTACATGATTGTAATGACTCTGATTTAGCGTGTGTATGACGTACCGTACACTACAAGATAGTGTACTTTTTTCTAGTATGATTGTGAAGGCCACGGGGCCGGACTCTATATTGTATTGCATTGTTAAAAACATAAATTTGAGTTGTGTAGGTGACATTTTTGATTCCCTTTTCAATTTCCATCAGACTCGACATGCTCTAGTCAGCATATTATTGACCTAGCCTAGCATGGTGATTTGTCATTGCATTGGGAAGAGAGATATTGAATAAAAAAATCTAATTACATTTACCAGTTCCTATTAATTATTGTTATATGCCCTACAATTGCATTTTATAATCTGAACAGGTGCTTGAATTTTAAAAAAAAATCTTGAAAAAATGTGAGGAGCCTCGTCAAGCTCAAAGTAGCCCCTGTGAGTTAAATCAGGAGGGCATTTTGTTTTCAAAGTAGCCCCCATAAAGAAAAGTATTTTGTGCCTGATAAGAGACATATGCATTTTGTCTCTATCCATCTGCACCTGCATAAACCTGTATCTACAGGCTGTTAGTGCTTGAAGATTTGTGATACGTTATCTCAATTTAATGTAATATTCATTTCCACATTAATAACACTGAATTTTCTATTCATGGATGTTAAGGGACCACTTAAAGACACCACAGTGATTTTTTTCCTTTCCCGAAAGAGTCAAAATATTTCAAATATACAGGACATATTTAAAAATGACGGACAAAGTCTGTAGAATTCCCATAAGTTACTTTTTCACCTGAAGAATCATAAAAAAAGAAGAAACGGCAGTGTTAAAGATTTGACTCTCCATTCAATTACGTTTGTGGTAAGTGTCGCATATGGCATTAATGAACTAAGATATCAATTTTTTTCCTTATTAGATTGCTCTGGGTCTATATCATTTGCAGGGTATTTAGGAATACCGTACTTGTTACGACATGCAAAAACTGGCTTTTGTGATATTTTTCGGTTTTCTTATTTACCAAATCACTGATAGTGCCTTAATATTGTACTAATGTAAAGCCCCAAGTTTTCCACGTTGCGGAAATTCCGCGAAATTCGGCGGAATTTGAGGTTAAACGCGGAAAATGCACTTTTGAGATGAAGAGAGAAAACAGTCAAAAAGTAAAATTACTTTCACTTTCCTAAGTAAAATACTACTAATATACAATTGGATTCATATATAACAAAGATGCATGTTTTACCAGGCCATGACCCCTATCATCTCCAATCCGCCTGGTTTAGAATTCTGATAGACCATAGGAAAGTATATCAAAAGACGATTGTACCAAGCTTGCATCGCGATAGTCTTTGACTGTTACATGCGATCACGATGACCAGACCTTCCCATTTTGCTGCGGAAAATGACGCAATGCTGCAAGAATGTGCTTTGCCCCAGTCGTCGCTAAAAATAGAATCGTCCCCCCGGTATTCCAAGACGTAATCACCAAGTGTAACGTTGTGAAAACTGACTCACGGACTCGGTTGACTCGCGGTTTTCTGTCAAGGCGATTTTGTAATTAACAATGAAATTATGCCCTTTAAAAGTGCCGCGGCGTAGGCTGCACCTAGTAAAAGCTTTGTACGGTTAAGCATGATTTATGTACATGCATATGTAGCCGGGTCATCGATCGACGATTTTGCAAGGTTACTGTAGCGTTGTGTAGGAGTTAGAAGGTCGCAATACATCTTCAAGGCAATAGCGAAAATCTTGCGGAAAATTCCAGTTTTCGGGAAATTTACAAAGCGGAAAAAAAAAAAAAAAAGGAAAAAAAAAGCGGAAATTTCATTTTAAAGCGGGAAAATTGGGGCTTTATCATAATGGAACCTTGGCCATGTAAAAATTAATTTTCTCTTACCAAAACTTACAAAAGCACTAACTCTATCTATGATGGCCTCATTTTGAAAACAATGCTATTGAGGCAGCAAGGGCAAGGGAAAACCACATCCCATTGGACTTTGGGAATTTAAAAAAAACAAATAAATAAAGGGATTAGCAACGATTTGCTAATCTGAAACATCGAAAAAATCATCAAAATTCATATTTTTATATTTTTGTACGGGCATGGATATGCGAACATAACCTGCAAGTGGTTGACATTGAAATCCCATGTATTTTAAAGACACAGCAGTACCTTTTATCTGATTCTGTAATTTCTATACGTGCGTATCAAAAATTCCGACTTAGATCAAAAAAGCCTTTCCCGGTGAAGATCCCCACCAACAGGATTTTCAGGTGTATTGTACACCATGATGAATACATTTGACCACTAACACAGACTTATGATCTTTGTTTATTCTGTATGTTGTAACCACAAATCAGATGTTTAGTGCAGATTTTGAGGACGCCGTCGTCTATTGTCTATTTGGGGGAGACCGGTTATAAAATTTCCTCAATACTTCATTTTTTTCTCTTTTCGGTGGTTGTTTCTAACATTTAAAGCAATCAGTTAGTTTATATTGAATTGTACACACTTGTCCCTGATTTTGATTGCGTTCCACATTTTGGTTCTCTCGCAATCAATCGCTGCTAATCCATTTAAATGCATGCATGTGAAATCAGCTGTTTTTGAAATTTTAAAGGAGGGGCTAACGATTTTAAATTAAAGGTATGGTTGGAAACAGGATGAAAAGTTGTGTGATGACGTGGAATCGGTGAAGGAGTTCATGAACTTGGGGGACAGGGTTAGGGGGCAGGGCTGGTGTGGCGTGGATACGAGTGGACTTTGTGGGTGGATACGAGGTGGCTGTGACAGCTAGAGGGTATGGTTGGTGAAGGTTAGGGAATGTGGGTAGTTGTTGCAAGGGGAAATGAAGTCTTGAAGATGAAAGGTATGGTGAAGAGAATATACAGTAAAAGCTTCCCACAATGCATTGCTTCCATTGGCAAGTTTTTGCTACATGTTGCCATGTGAGATCGTTAGAGATGAAACGCTATTAAAAATGTACGTTGTTATGCAGCACTGTCAATTTAGCTACGTTTCATCACTAACGATCCACATCAGTATCTGTACAAAAACATCCATTGGAAGCCAATTGATTGTGGGAAGCTATTGAAATCTTCTCTGGTATGGGTATAAGACTAGTGATGCTGTATTGAAGTGAGACATGGTGTCCTAGCGAAATGAGACGGGGATGGATTGAGAAGAGAGACCCAGAGAGCAATGATTGAGGAGCGATTTTGTGTGGTGTGAAGTTGATGGATAGGATGGAAGACTGAGGAATTTGATGGAGATGTTGGGTTTGAAGAAGCAGTGGAAGTTGGCAAAGGCGAAGTATACGGTACACTCGGTTGGGACGGTGCTGAGAAGGATGACGGGCATGCTTTAAGGGCTTTTGAGTTTGACGGTGGGGGCGGGTTTGAGGAGGAGAGGAGGACGTTCAAAGAAGACTGGAAGCAAGTGGAGGGGTAGGAGGGTTGGGTTGCAGGATGGAGGATGCATTGAATCGGGTGTGTTGAATGTGAAATGGAAGGGAGTGGTAATGGGCGGTTACTATGATTGCAAAAATATTGGGGCAAGGACAAGTCAAGACCAATATTTTAAAACTCAGAGCGAGACTAATTAATATTGGCGGGAAAATCATCTAATTTATCATTATATGTTTTGGGATCCAATATTTTCCCACACTTGGATCATACAAGCATCAATGGTTGGCAACTGGAGTTAATGAGGTAATGCAAGAACATTTGAAAGGTTTAACCAAAACTTTCACTTGGCACAGACCCCCACACAACGTGACAAGCACAATACACATGAATGAATTAAGTCAAACTATTTTTTGTTGGTGTATGGGGTTTGAAATTAATTGGCTTTGATTACCTAAAAAAAAATTGCAATATGTGTGTGGGGGGGAGTGAGTGAGTATTAAAATGTACAATCAAACACGTGCCATTAAAACATTTAAAGACAATTATACCTGCAATATAAAAACCACTTCAGTAAATTCAAATTACGAGAGCAATGATGAGAGCGAGGTGTGGGGTGAAGTTGATGGATAGTATGAAGACTGAGGGACTGGAAGAAGCGATGGACCGTTGGCGAAGGGAAGAGTGTATGTAATCTGGGCACATGTCTTGAGGAAGGATAACGAGCATGTTTTTTGTTTAAGGGCTTCTTTGGTTTTGAGGTTGGAGGTTTGAGGAGAGGAGAACGTCCAAAGAAGACTTGAAGACAAGTGGAGGAGGGAGAATAGGAGGGTTGGGTTGAGGATGATGGATGCATCGAAATCGGGTTTAATTAAAAGTGGAAGGAGGGAGTAAGGGCGGTTGCTGCGAGTGTGAGATGGATCCGGCCACCCACCCTCGTTCACCGGGGACAAAACGGATTTAAACTTTGGATTTACTATTACTTCTACTTATCAAAATGACCCGTTTCAAATATTATTAAAACTGCTAAATCAGTTCTTAACTACAAAGATAAACATCATACACTGATGAACCAGATCATCACCCATGTATAAAACAAGATTCAACTATTAATTACACATAGGAAGACAAATGTCTACAGTAAAAGCATAACCGACGTTAATAGATGTTGGCATTTAGGATTTGTTTTAAGTTGTTGTAGGCCACAATTCAATTACCATCGTACATTACTTTCAAAGCTGACATAAGAGAATCCCTTTTCTGGTGTAATGTGAATAGTTATATAGCCTTCGGAAAAGTAAAAAAAGGTAGATGAAAAAGGTTAGCAAAAGGACCAATTACAAAACTTTCATAAAAAGCATTTCAGAATTTTTGTTGTTGCACAAAAGAATGCGCTGCTTGGCAATCTGCAGTAAAGTGGCCCCTGGTCCGCGTTAATGGTCTCGTCCCAGAACCCAGATTTTCCGGAAAGTGGTTTTGAAATTTTTTGGCTGCCTTGCCTAAGAAAGATACTATTTTTCTCATTACCCTGTGATCTTATGGCTAATTAGGATCTTTGGTTTGTAAGTTATGAACAAAAATATACCCCATTTTGGTTTCGACCCATGATTAATTTTAAACCGTACTCTATATGGCTTATAAAACTGCCTTTTGATATCAAAACGACTTAATGATCAAAAACTTTACAGATGGGGTTTTGGGTGAATGCCCATTTATCAAGATGAAAACTTTAACTGCCTACTAAATTGGGTCATCCCCCTTTAACACAACCCGACGTGGGGTCACTTCTAGCCCAGATTAGCTTCAGCAGTTCACTGTTTTAGCACGTGAAGTTGAACAGTGCCTCAAAGCAAGCGAGACATAGCAATTCTGATCGGAGCCTGCTCTAAATTTCTAATAGCCAAGGGCCTGACTAGCGATTTTTGGCTCGACTTTTTTTGTCAATGAAAACTGCAACGAATCGCTATCTGAGCACACAAGTTTGCCGATGAGAGGTCAGTAATTACCAATCTTTATCCCCAAAGACCCTGGTGGTGCGGAGGCCCAAGGAAATGGCCTAGCACAGGTCCCGGAAAGGGGTTAAAAAACCGTTGTGCGGTGATTGGTGGAGGTGCCGATTTTTTGCATCAATCCAAGTACCAATAGTGGCTGTGGCTTATGGCTGTGACCGAAGTAAGTTTGAAGCGTCTGGAAATATCACCCGAAATACGACGCGAGATTCCTCTGTGGGAGGGGCTACTATACAAAGGACTAGAATCATTACTTCTATACTCATCTTATAAGACTTAATCCCAGTCCATCTGAGGGTGCTGGGAGGGATTTCAGACAAAAGTGCAATTGCTTGCACACCACACTCACCCAGTAACCAACCATATTCACACACTCACTTTTTTGTTTTTTTTCCTAGAACACTTACAAACTAATACATATACCATTCAAACACCATTTCATGATCACACAGGCCATACTGACTTCGGGAAGTCACATGCGTGACCGAACTTTATTTGTCCCCCGACAAAACGACCAATCTAGCGAAAGTCAAAACATTGTTTTACAGGTTGGACAAAAGCGAACCAAAAAATATATTTCCTCTTTCGTTAGATTTCTGTTTTGTTTCGGTCACGTGTGTCACTATCATGAAGACTGGCCCAACAACGCAATCACCAGGACATAAATTCACATAAAAACATTAAAACATAGTGCAATGAATGTGAACAAAAATCATAGAAAAATACATTAAGCTGTGGTCATGAATTTAGTCATGAACAGCAGTGGACTTTGAAACATCTGTCTAAATTTTGGCAGGCAAATTTGTCCGATTTCGTAAGTACTCTGCGTGTATCTGCCTCTCCTAGGTACGCCCATCAGTTGTTGAAGCGCTCAGACTCAAGAAGCAGAGTTGAACACACTTGGGACAAAGCTGTTCACGTCATCATGTAAAGCCTGAAGATTGCACAGCTCAAGAGCTTCATCATCAGTAGAGTAACCTTTGCCAAGAATTAATTGTGCATGCCTTTTCTGGGATCCTTTACAGATGAGATCTCACAAACAGCAAGCCAGGGTGCCACACAGGTCATCATATTCAGGCAATTGGGCGAACGAATCCAGAATAGATTGTTACAAGATCCTCTGTGGCAGTTCAAGTGTTTAAGAGCTTCAATAAATACAATCTAGAGTTCTGCTGTATTCACCTGGGAAAATGTACTTTCGCCATGAGCTATTGCACTTGGAATTCATACTCCCCAGGGGGGGGGGGGGGGGGGGGGGGGGGGGGGGGGGGGGGGGGGGGGGGGGGGGGGGCGGGAAAGACATTGCCTAATCCTCCACAGAGGATACATTCTCAAATAGATGGCACAATATATAAATGGCAGTGCACAATTGTACTTACATTTGGAAAGTCCATCCATGAGTAGCACATGGCTCATAAGAAAATCATTCTCTCATATTGGGAAGCAATCTGCTATGCCAGAACTCCTGAGAGGAAAGGAAGATAATAAACATATCACCACCAAAATCTGGTCCTCTTGGACAATTATAACTCTGTTTTCCTTTTTTGAGATCTAGGTTGACAGTTAAAGGTGTGGTTTTCCTATTTCTGTCTATTGTGTTCTTCTACTTTGATAGAGAGCCTCGACTTGCACAGATCCCTATCAAGAACATGGGGAGAAACAAACTTGTTGGTTTTGATGGTGAAGCAATAATCAGCATTGCAAGCCCTATTCAATAACCGTGCTAATATTGATGTTAACCTTAAAGGTCCATGGTTTGATCGCTAATAACCTCCGTTCCCAGGGACCCCAACTTTACCGGAAGTGGTCAAATTTGGTTATCAGAAAACGCTATTGTTCTCATTTACCCTGTGAAATCTTCGGGCTAAAGGATGTGTGGTGGATGTTCATGAGTGAAAATGCCCGTTTTTGGGCGACCAATATTAATTTACCACAGTCATTTCTATGAGATTACAAAATCCCGTTTTTCCAGTCATTCAAAACGTTGAAACATAGTCGCAAACTTTACAGATGGGTGTTGGGGTAAAGAGTATTCTACCAAGAAGAAAAATTTATAGACTTTTTTTTTTAATCTTGGGAAAGAAATAGGTTTGGAAGCTGAAATTTTCGGATGACAATGAGAAAAATATGGCCTTTCATCCCTATCAAAATTGATACTACTGTGCTATTAGAAGGGTCCCAAAGACGATCGGAACAATCACCTTTAATAACACTTAATCCAAGATGGTGTTTCACATCACTAATTATAATGCCGGTGATCCTCCAAAAGACCAAATTGTAAGAGGACCAAACTATAATCAGCAGGGACTATCATATGAAGTAGATTTAAAAGATGCCCTAATTGTCTAATGAATTAGCAGAGTATATAAATCCGACAGAGTTAAGGCGAGTTCAGAAGTCTGCAGACGTTAGCCTTTCAAACATGGTTTTTACGCAATGCATATGTTCATGCATCCGACGCGCAAAGCATGTTTGATAGACTAGCGTCAGCCGACATCTCCCAATGAAGTATGAACCAATCATTAGGGTCTTGGGATGGCTTGTAACTGTGTATGTAAAAGCAATGAGTTTATTGGCTTTTTGTGTTGCCTGCCTTAAGGCAGGAAGACACATAGGGATCACTTTGTCCACTGTTGATGTCTGTTGTTGTCTGTAGTTGTCTGTTGATGTGAAAAAGGGGTTAACATTTGCCTGTAATATCTGCATACTTTGATGGATTTACACCAAACGAATCATATAGGTGCAAACTTGAGTCATAGGTGTTAAATTGATAAATCTTACACATGCACCTTTTCAGACAAAACACCTACCTTTGTTACATCCTTCACATCTCGTCCAACAGTGTTCTCAAATTGACTCATGACAGATTCATCCAAGTTGGTCATCAAGATGTAGAGAAGAAGGGTTAAGGCAAATATCAAATTATAGTCAAATCAGCCAAATACTTTGGCTAACTTGTACTAAAAAGGTGTTCCAATTTTATCCAGAGGGTGTTTTGAACCAATCCCATGATGCATTGCAATGTGCCTATATACTAAACACATGTCAGTGCTAAGGGATAAAAAGTGCTCGAAAGGTTTAAGAATAACAAGATATTTCACTATCACGATAAAAATTACCCAAGTGATAGTGCTTTGTGGGCAAAATTGAGTGTAAAAGTTAGGATGTGTTGAGAATAGGATTTTTTGGGTATCACATGACCTTATGGTGAAATTTCCCAAAACTGCATACATCTTTTGTTGTGGCATGCTTGTGATTAGACTTATGCATGCGCTTAAAGTTGGTATATATGGGCCATTCTCCGATAAAGTGTTCAAGTTTGCTCTCCAAAATGACCAAATATCAACATCAAGGAATTCCTAAAATCATTGAAAATCGATAACTTCAATATTTTCAGAACACGGAACAATGCATGGTGATCTTAAATAATAGTCCAAATTTTTTAGTATCTGACCACGTGAACATTAAAGTAACGATTTGGGAACGTAATCTGGATGGCCTTTTTCTTAATCATGCCATTGTCCAAACCAGTTTTTTTATGCAAAAAGTATGACATAACATGGACATGCTACTCGATTTATCAATAGTGGAACGTTCTTCTACGTATTGTTGGACATTTGTTCAATCGAATTATGGTTACTCTGGCTGCAATAAGGCGACATGCTCCTGAGAGAACACTTGCAAACATTTAATAATCAATGATTATCGGGTTAACTTTATAATTGGGCATTTTTTAATAGAGGCTAATATAACTGCCATGTAATTTATGTGATAGGCAGCTTTGGGTAACAAGCAGGGACACATTTTTTAAAATGGATTTGGGTGGTCCAAAACTTCTGAGGTCAGGATCATTTTGAAATTAACTCCTAATTTATATTAATAAAGTATTCCTAACGGGCAAAACAAGCTGTTTAAACTTTGCATGACTGTGTGGACACGAAAAATACGTTTTGGAACACTTTATCGGAGAATGCCCATTATCAATGCATACGCCAGCATAAACCTTCCATACTTCAGATTTTTAAAGGACACCAATATAGATGAGCTCAAAATTATTCCTTCAACAATCGCTAAATTTGGTACAGGTTGTCAGTAGGTTTCCTTGAGGGCCTGATACGGTATCCTGGAACCAGTACTACCTGTCCCAGGGCAAGTTGTCGGCAGCTAAACCGTCACCCTCATCGATTTTCTAAAAGGAAATCTGATGAGACGGGTAGCTGGTTACCCTGGTAGAATGAAAAAGAAGAGCTACATACAAGGGCGTGAGGCTTTGGAGAGCTAAGGCGGCCATCCAGCATATGCTGCCTTGCTGGTGGGCATGGTTGCCCAAAGGCGGGCGGATGGAAGTCAGGGAGGCACCGGTCCATTTTGTTATCTTTGCCACGTTGTGTGGGGAAAAAAAAAAAACGGATTTTTAACACTAAACTTATAATAGGTAAGTCAGTGGACTTTGAGATAGCTAGACCTGCAGTCAATTTGGGAACCCAAACGCAAATGACCAAAAAAGGGGCTTGATATCTTGGTCATGTGGACTCAAATGTGGAAAAATCAAGTAGTACCAGCTCATCAATTGCTGATGAAGGGATCTTCAGATGGAGGCCCAAAAATTTCATTAGATTAGGTCCATTCAAATGTGGTTCATAACAGAGGTAATGTTCTTTCTTAATTTTCTTTTTTAAATTGAAAAATTGCCTATCTCTATGGGGTCCAAAGGTGACGATTCGGAAGGATTTCCATGACCCGCTTTAAAATTATAACAGGAACAGCATCAACTTTATTTAGTGCCTTACCCTAACCATTAAGGGCCATTTCAAAAAAAAAATTGTTCTGTAGACTTTTGAAGGGGGGGTGTATGGAACTCTTGCCGGAGATTTTCTTTGAAGTATAAAATTGTTAAGGGTTTGTTGTTCCATATGTCTGTATTGTGTTTCTTTTTGATATGAAAGGCTGCAACTGGCTTATACTTACCACCAAGTAATGTGGGAAACAAAGTTGTGTTCTTGATAGAAAGTTGATAATGAACAAGGCTCTGTTCACTTCTAAGCTAACTATATTGATGATGACCATTAAAACGGCATTTGGAAGCTGAAAATTTCAGGACGATGAGGAATGAGGAAAAATATGATCTTTCATCTGATATCAAAAAAGTGTAATAAATCGGGGCCAAAAGGCGGTCGGAAACAAGCGCCTTTAAGGTCAATCCAAACAACCCAAAAGGTGAGACTACCTTGCCTGAGATAGACTTTACACAGTCGAGGAAAGGACTCTGTTTTCTTCTGTACGGTTTCTTTCTTTCTTCTTCTTTCTTTCTTCTATTCTTTCTGTAACAGGACAATATCTCAGACATTGGAACTCCACTAATAAACAAAAAATGGTCACATTGGTTCGGACAAGTACATGCACTGAAACTTTTGACATTACCCGATTGGTGTCAAAGGTCACGATAGGGTCAACAGGGGTACACAACGTTAACCATGCAAATATCTAGAATTAGCTCAAATCTCAAAAACTAATGCTGTAATTGTAGGACTTGATAAACATACAAAAAAAAGTTTCAATGATGACTTGTAATATGACACATGATTTAGAGGTCAGAGGTCCAAATACAACATTAATGTACACTTCAAATTTTCCCACTCTCCCTACAGATTAAGCAACGTGACATGTGAGTCATGCATGTGAAGGAGCTTGAGCCCCTTTATAAAAAGTTATGGGTCAAGGAGGTCCACTATGGGGTAATCGGGGTCCAGAGGTCAAACATATTTACGTGGGTAAAATTTAAACACCCGGTCAAATAGGAAATCTTTTATCCCACCCTGGTTAGGACTTGATGAGAGGTCAATTAAAGTCAATCATGACCCCATCACAGCCCCATTGTTAGGGGCTCACAAGGTTCAAAAGACATCAAAGTACGTTATACTCAAATCACTACTCCTCCTACAGATTAAAGCAAACTGATCGTGCCTGTGTGAGTCATGCATATGAATTAGCTTGAGACCGTTTACAAAAGTTATGGGTCAAGAGGTCCCAATATGGGTCATCTGGGGTCATAGCCGGTCAAACACATATTTAGTGTGTAAAATTTAAACAGGTCCAAAAGGACATCATTTTATCCCACCCTGTAGTACTGATGAGAGGTCAAAAAAGTCAATAATGACCCATCACAGGCCCCATGGTTGGGGGTCAAAGGTCAAAATACATCAAATTTACGTTATATTTCAAAATACACTACCCTTTTACAGAGTACAGAGTATGATAACGTGACTCATGTATGTGCTGCAGCGTGCCACCTACCCAACAAAAGTTACTTAATGAAATTTGATAAAGGTCATTGGTGGTCACGGAGTCCAAGACCTGATTTCACTAAAAATGCTTTTTCTTGTACCCAAAAAAAAGTTCCGGTCTGAGTACTCGCGACTGTGTTCAGATCTGGAGCAGCTCTAGTTTCTTCTTATATTTCTTTCTGTTCAACATGCAAATCTCAGGACATTTGGAACATCCCATCAAACAAAAACTGCGTCACAAAGGACAAGTACATGGCAAAGAAAATTTTCACATGCCCACGATTGGGTGTCAAATGTCACGATAGGGTCACAGGGGTCAACAACGTTAACCATGCAAAAAAATAGAATTAGCTCAAATCTCAAAATTAATGTTGGTCATCTTGTAGGACTTGATCAACAACTACAAAAAAGGTCAATTATTGACTTTGTCATAGTGACACATGATTAGCGGTCAGAGGTCAATATACATCAAATTACACGTTACCACTTCAAAATCACTACTCCTACTACAGATTTAGCAACTTGACGTGCTGGTTGAGGAAGCATATGAATAAAACAAGGGGCCCTTTTTTTTGAGACCCTTTATAAAAGTTATGGGTCAAGAGGTCAATATGGGGTACTCTGGGGTCACAGAGGTTCAAACATAGTTACTGTTGTGTAACATTTAAAACAAGTCCAAATAGGAAACTCTTTTTAGTTCCCATCCTGTAGTACTTGATGAGAGGTCAATAAAAGTCAATATTGACTTCATCACTTGACCCCAGGTTTAGGGGTCAAAGGGCAAAAATATACATCAAAGTACGTTATACTTCAAATCACGAATCCTCTTTTACAGATTGCATAGTATGGATCACGTGACTCATGTAGTTGATGCAGCCTTGAAATCCCCCACAAGTTACTTAATGAAAGTTTGATCAAAGGTCATTTGGGGTAACAGGAGTCCAAGACCTGATTTCCACTAAAAAATGCTTCTTCTACAAGTTACGGTATGAGTATCTCGACTGTGTTCAGATATGTAGAAGATCTAGTTCTTAAGTTAGGCGGTATCGGTTCACCTAAACTTACTTTGTTCTTACCGTTTTCAATCTTCTGTTGCTTCTTTCTGACAATTTGTTTTCTTCCCATATCTGATCGGGGGATTTAAACCAGAATGGTCAGAAGCATGGGTTTGTTGATCGGTTCAAAAGTTATGCTTGTTTGGGGTCAAAGGTCACGAGGGTCACGGGGTCAAAGTTCGTCAAAGTTCTTTATGTGTGTAAAATTTAAAACAGGTCAAATAGAAAATCTGTTTGGCCCATCTTATAGAACTTGATGGAGAGGTATAAAAGTCAATCATGACTTGTCACATGAACCATGGTTTAGGGGGCAAAGGCCAATTTACTTCGAATTACGTTACACTTAAATCAATACTCCTACAGATTAAGGAACCGGATCATGTAAATCATGGCTATGAATCAGCTTTGAGACCCTTTACAAAGTTATGGGTCAAGAGTGGTCAATATAGGGTATCTGAGGTCACAGGGGCCACCCCTATTATGTGTGTAAAATTTAAAATTAGGTCAAACAGAAAATCTGCTTTAAGCCCATCTCATAGGACCTTGATGACGAGGTCAATAAAAGTCAATCCTGACTTCATCACTTGACCCTGTTTAGGGGTCAAGGTCAAAATACTCTCAAATTCGTTACCAAATCCAAATAACTACTCCTCCTACGATTAAGGACACTGATCGTGGAGTCATTGCAAATGAATCAGTTGAGGACCCTTTACACAAAGGTAGGGTCAATGAGGTACAAATATCGGGTCATTGAGGTCACGGGTCAAACATCATTTACGTGTGTAAATTTTAAAAATTAGGTCAAATAGAAAATCTGTTTTAGCCCATCTAATAGGATTTGATGAGAGATCAATAAAAGTAAATTATGACTATCACTTGACCCATGGTTTAGGGGGTCTTCAAAGGTCAAATACTCAAAAGTATGTACTTTCAGATCACCACTCGGACAGAGGCAGCATGATTGTGTGACTTATGCATTATTTGACGTGAGGACTACAAAGAAATGGGTAGGAGAGGTCCATCTGGGGTAATCTGTAATTCTTTCCCGCCTCCACTATACGTGCTCTTTGCAAAGAGCACAAAGTCTAGTTCTTCTTCTTTCTGTCAAACATGCAATATCTCAGAAATGCAAAAAAAAAAGATGTCATTTGACCAAAACTAGTGACAAGTACATACACACATGAACTTTGACATGACCAGATTGTATCAAAGGTCACGATAGGGGTCACAGGGATTAACAACGCGGTTAAACCCATGGCACAAAATCTAGAATTAGCTCAAATCTCAAAAATAATAGGTCATTTGTAGGACTTGATCAACACTACAAAAAAGTCAATCAGGACTTCATCACGGGACCCAGTTTAGGTTGGTCAAAGGTCAAAATACTGCAAATTATGTACACTTCAAATCAACTACTCCTCATACAGATTAAGCAAACTGATAGTGTGAGTAATGCATATGAATTAGCTTGAGCATCTTTACAAAAGTTCTGGGTCAAGAGGTCAATATGGGGTCAATTCTGGGGTCACAGAGGTCAAAAATATTTATTTTTGTTAAAATTTGAAAAAGGTCAAATAGAAAAAATCTGTTTAGCCCATATATGGACTGATGAGCGGGCATAAAGTCAATTATGACTTCATCACTTGACCATGGTTTAGGGGTTCAAAGGTCAAAATACTTCAACTTATGTTAACTTCAAATCCATTCTCCTCAGATTACATAATTTGATCATGTGGCTCATGTATGTGGTGTGTTGTAGTTTGGCATCCCCTACAAATGTTACTAATGAAAGTTGATCATAAGGTTATTTGGGGTCACAAGGATCAAAGACTGATTTTCCCCCACTAAAAAATGCTACTTCTACAAGCATTCTCGACTGTGTTCAGACCTGTCTACAGATCTGAACACACGATCTAGTCTTCAGTTTTTAGTGAGACCCAATGAAAAAACACAAAATCTGAAATTTGAGCGGAACATCCATTTTATTTCCCTTGCTGCAACAATTTGAAAGTTAGGGAGGGTGTTCAATGTACCATAAGTAAATGCTGCTATTAAAAAAACCAAATAATTGTGACAGATAGATTGAAAAACACAGGTAGTTTTGATGTAGATTTCAATGTTTAATTAGAAATCATGGAGCTTTCACCAATTTAGAGTTACAGGGATCTTTTATGCAATGTGGTCCATTGAATCAATATTATTTTGTGGGTCAGATCTCAAAATATAATTGCCACTGTCAAAAAAGAGTGATGATTAAACTAAATTTCGCGGTTCGGCTTTCGCGCTCGATATATTCAAAGGAATCTAAGCTGTGGGCCGCCCATGAACTTTGACCCGGCACGTGACCTTTGACCTCATCAACATATGAGGGATCGCATGGTGCAACCTATGACAAAAGTTTGGTTCCAATTGAACTTCAAGTTTTCAATTTAGATCAATTTGACAGGTTTTAGCCAATTTTCAACTTGACAATTGACCTTTGACCTTCAACATGACCTGGACACTAAGCAACATATGAGGATCCCATTGTGCCCTATGACAGAAGTTTGGTTCCAATTGAAGTTAAACTTTTCAAATGAGGTTGAATTTTAAAAAAAAACTTAAAATGTGTGACACTACACATCCAACACACCACATCACCACAAAATCCACACAACATCCACACATACAACACACGCACAACGGAGTGCTAAGTGGTCCGGCCAGCTATAGCGGGCGGCCAACAAATAAAGGCTGTTGTTGTAAGTACTACTTCCAGAGAGTTCAGATGATACCAATTAATCTGGCCAGTCTAAATTCACTCAAATTTGTAAGAAAGGTGACTGCCTAACACCCCCACTGCTTGTATGAGCAAAAACAGGTGTTGAAATATATGAACTGATTTAATGTATAATTCATTGAAAATCATAACACAAATTAAAAGACTACGGTGCATCACCCCGAAAGAGTCAACGTAAATTAAAGTTGCAGGGATAACTTAAAAGTGAATGATTATGTTTGTAGAATTCTCATAAGTCTTTTTTCAACTGAAGACAAGGAATGAAAGAAAAGGAAAAAAAAATGGCAGTGTGCAAAGATAAGAATTTCCATCTATTTAGTGTTGTAATAAGTGTCTGTACGGACATTAATGACTAAAATTATTACTCGTCCCATTTGGTTGCTCTAGTCTTATCATTGCAAGGGGTGTTAGACACCTGTATTTGTTACGACATGCAAAAATCTGATTTTTTGAGATTTGCTTTATTTGCAGATTTAGCAAATCACTGAAGCCTTCTTGAACATTATTTAAATAAACAATACATTAGTTCTCTAAGTGTCTTAGGATGAATAATGTATCTTCAGAGGGCAGACACAGACACAATAACACATTGTTGTGAAGCTGATTCGAACCGGCGACCTCAAGAGAATGAGTCCAGATTCCAGTGCCCTTATTGTCTGAGATTATTCAGTCCTTACAGTAGCCATCCCTATTAAAATTTGAAATTGATTATTTTTGCACGGTTATGTCGGTAATAGTCTAGCAAACTACCTGCGAATGAGAATGCTAAAAAAGAGTTTTTTCATTAAAATAAGTGATTTGTAACTAGGAATTGGGATCCCAGACTTAACTTAACGGCAAAAGATGGAAATGCTAAGTTTATGTCTGTCCTGATGAAATTAGTGCCACCTCAAGAAAAATGACCTATACAGGGTGTCCTCAGAAAGAATGTTTACCCTCCAGAAAGGGCCATTTTTGCTTACTTAATCAAGTATTTCCTGGTTTTAGCTTTATAGTATGAAAATACATACTCTTTTGAACATATGGTGAAAACAAGAAAGAAAACTGAAAAAAAACAAAACAATAACTATTTCCCTAAAAATGATTGCAAACATTATTTGTTCACGGCTACCAATGTAGCGGAGAAAATGACATTGTAATCTTATGGCTTTGGGCACCACATAAGTCCTCATTTAATAATTTGTTCTATGTAATGCCTAAAAAGCACATGAAACAAATTCACTTAATTTGCTTCTGCAGAAATTAAGTAACCTAAATCCCCTCACTCTTCTCCCATCATAATGCAAGATATGAATTTGGTTAAAAGCGCCTTTTCAATAATTGGCATTGGGGCATAACTACAATGCATATTCTACTGAACCTCTTGGGTCTAAGGACCATGTTCATGGAATGGGTATATAAACGTTTCCGTCAATGTGGGTCCAGTAAGATGGCAATTCAAGGAAAAACAGAGAAAAAAATTCTGGAGCCTGGTTTGGCAAGGACTCCAAAGAAGTCCAAGGAGAGAGATATGATCGTCAAACGAAAAGTACGATCAGCCGCCAAATTAATGCATACGTGCGTAGAGAACCTGGAACCCCAATCACTCTAAAACCAGCCAGCAACGGACCTTGAATTTGAGAGTATTATTGGCCGGAGGGTCTTCTTAAACATTTTATTGTCCGGGATATTGGATACATGTTTCCTTCTGCTAATCTAGACGTGGACAAAGTAGTTTGCATCATTTTTAGGCGAAATTAATCATTGTTTGGTTATTTTTTCACCGTTTTCTTTCTTGTTTTCAAATATGTTCACAAAAACTACCTATTTTCATAAGATAAAGCTAAAACAAGGATAAGAATTGATTTAAATAGTAAAAATAAAAATGGCGTTTTGTGGGGTTAAATTCTTTCTGAGGACACCTGTAATTGACTTTCATGAACCAATAAAACAAAAGGGAGAGAGTAGATTTCAAGAGGCTGTCCGACGTCTAGCCTTTTATTACTCTATCTCTGTGCTTCAGATTTGTTCTTACTTTTGCTCAGAGGGTGTTTTGAACCAATCCCATGATGCATTACAATGATACTATAGTGTACTACACACACGTCAGTAAAAAGTGCCCCAAAAAGTTTAAGAACCACAAGACATTTCACAATCATGCTAAAAACTACTGCTTTGTGGGCTAAAATGAGTGTAAAGCAGGGTTTTTTGTGTTAAGAATAGGATTTTTGTGGAATCACACAACATGACCTATTGATATTGAAGGTGACAATTTCCCTCCCAAAACTGGTGCACTGTGGGATGGACTCAATACACCCTCTCCCCCCTTTTTGCTCTCGATTTTAAAATTTTGATCAAAAAAATTGTCGCTTCATTAAAACTTAAAAAAGGTTACAAGGTCCCAAAACATGGGAGATCTGTTCATTCGGAACATTATCTACAGAGAGCCGCAATTTATTGTCCATATTTTGCATAATGGTAACCGACAATTAACTCTCTACATGTACATTGTTACACATGTATTTCAGTAAGCGAGATGCAGCACTTGTAAAATGCAAATGGTGCATTTGAACCATAACTTGGCTTTCTAAAAGGCATTGTCCAGAATTTTGCACCAAATCCTGTTTGACACATTTGAAGGGTGGGCCTACTACAAAAATACAACACAGCAGGGGGGTAGGACATGCCATCCTAACAGCAACAGACTGAATTCAAATCGGCATCAACATCCGGCGCAACCCAAGTGCTAGTCCTTTCAAAGACTTAATGGTAGGAGGGCGCTATTACGCATATCGACTGTTACACTCAGACTTGACTAAAGTCTAGGCCTGGTCACGAATATTTAAATCTAAATGGTCGTTATTGGAATTACACTATTTTGCAGCGGGGTTAATCCACTAACCCCGACGGATTTTGATGTCAATAATTTATTCCTTAATTATCATGATATACCAAGATGTATTGAACTAGGGTTTAAGAGGAGATTTTGTAATGAAACTGAGATAGAGACTGCCATAGAAAATGCACGTAGCAGTTCCCCGTTTGGAAATCCCCAATGCCCAAATCGAGTAGGTCGTGTCCTACCCCCCCTGCAACACAGTTCAGACCAAAAGAGAGCTCATTATTTCCATTTCAAAGTGCACAGGTATATTAAATTTAAACTAGAATTTCACGGTTTTTGGTTTTTGCGCTCACTATATTCAAAAGAATAAGTTGTTGGCCGCCCAGCCTATCTTATAACTTGACCTGACATAACCTATGACCTTTGACCTCATCAACAAATGAGGGATCCATATTTTTAAAGTCAGGGACAGAATTAGCCGACCAATTGCGCGTATGTCAAGGATTGTTAATCAGCGCGGCATGGACTGTGATTGGTTTGAATGTGTAGTATGGGCGGGGCATGTTCGAACAAAATATGATTTGAGTCGAGTTTTCGACGCACGAACACAATTCACGTAAGGCAAAAAAAAAATGGTTTGTCTCAAAGCTGACGCGCGCGTTTGTAAATTTCGAGGTAAATTCAAAACAATTTATGCGGAACTTTTTTTTATTTTTTTTTTCAACAAAAAAAATTTGTTGAACTCCGATTTTTGTTGAAAACTAAAACACCCGAATCAAGCAATCTGCAGCTCTCGGCATTGAACTGATTCAAGCCTGACAACTAGTACGATTTCGCCGTATTTTGTCCGTTTTCCGAGTCCCTTAGTGCTAACTGCTAAAAAATGTACGATTATGATTTCTGAATATCTTGGTCGACTTTTAAAAAAAACAGAAAACAGATGAAAAAAAAAACAAGTTATTTGCGGAAATGTCCTTAGATATTTGACCAATAAAGTTCTGAAATTTTGTCCATAATAACCCCATCTTTTGAATATTTTTTTCTTAAAATTGGCCAGAAACTTCACAAATTGGAAGCAATATCAAGTGATTAAAACCCCGACTTATATTCCCGACAACTTTCACTGATACCAGCATTTGTTTTTATGCTGTTTCCATTGACAGTCCTATTATGTATGCCATCAAGTACCAGTTTATTATTGTGCGAGAGACTGTTTTGTGATTCGTGATCGCAGCAGTATTTTTCAACAACACTGGCAGAGTGAAAGGTAATCTCCTGGTTAATGTCAATAGTTTTAATCTTTATTTTAATGTTTTTCTACACTTTTCATATTTAACTCTTCCTGAATTGAAATTTTTAAGTTTATAAATCATCAATTTATTTTGTGTTCTCATATTACTGTAGTTGGATTGAAACATTAAATGCCCAGTTAATGAAGAGTTGAAGTCATAAAAATGCAAACTTATGATTTTTACTCTCAATATAATTTTTTGTCTCCGCTTAAGTAAAATATTGAAAAGGTATGCCTCTGATCAGCTCCTAGGTGACCACTTATAACTGCCCGAAATGGAGCTTTGTTGAGGTTTGGATCTAACAGTCCACTAAAGGTTTGTTCAGACTACGCTGCACTGCGCAGTGCAGTGCCGATATATAGATCACTTGCTGCAGCAACTCAACGTAACCTGCTGCAGCTGCAGTTAAAATAAATTTAACTTGGTTGCAGTACTGCAATGCAGTATACTGGACAGAGACCGAATTCAAGCACTGCAACTTACCGCAACGCACGTTGCAGTGTAGTATGAACGAACCTTTAGCTTCAAGTGCCTTCCATGCAGGCAGACTGGCTTATGGACTTTTTTTATCTCCACTTACGTAAAATACTGAAAGGATAATAATTGATCTGACCAGCTGCAAGGTGACCACCTAACTGCCGGAGCTTAGTTGAGGTTTGGGTCAGTCCACTTATCGTATTGTGTGTTTTGAACAGAAGAACTTTGATATTTTATGAGTGAGTGCATATAGAGTTAGGAATTAAAAAAAAAATAAAAAATGCACGTACCGCATTAGTTTTCGGAACACGCATCAGCTTTGAGACAAACTATATTTATTTTTTTTTGGCCTAAGTAAACTTTCTGTTTCAATAAGCTTTAAATGTCCACAGATTATTCTTCACGGCCGACATTTGTTCTGCACCGTCAAATTACGTCAGACGCGCAATTGGTCGCCTTATTCTGTCCATGACTATAGCCTATTTTTCAACTTGACCCCACATGACCTTTTACTTTGGCACATGACCCTTGACTTCATCAACATATGAGGGATCCCATGGTGTACCTATGACAAAAGTTTGGTTCCAATTAAACTTCAACTTTTCAATTGAGGTCAATTAAAATAAAAACTTATTATAGTGGCACACACATACACACGCACAACAGATTGCTAAGTGGCCCTGCCAGCTATAGCTGGCGGCCAACAAAAATTGTGCCACAATTCTCATGACTTAGCACATATTGGAATCTATCAGCACCATACTGCAATTCAAATATGCATCAACATCCGGCGCAACCCAGGTGCTAGCCCTTTCAAAGACTTAATGGTAGGAGGGGCGCTAATTAGGCATACGACCTGTTACAACTCAGACTTGACTAAAGCCTAGGCCGGTCCGAATATTTAAATCTAAATGGTCGTTATTGGAATTACAACTATTTTTGCAGCGGGTTAATCCACTAACCCCGACGGCTTTTGATGTCAATAATGTATTCCTTAATTATCTATATTACCAAGAATGTATTGAACTAGGGTTTTAAGAGGAGATTTTGTAATGCCACTGAGATAAGAGACTGCCAAAGTAAAATGCAACGTAGCAGTTTTCCCCCCGTTTTGGAAATCCCCAATGCCCAAATCGAGTAGGTCGTGTCCTACCCCCCCCCCCCCCCCCCCCCCCCCCCGGCAACACCGTTTCATAGCCAAAAGAGAGCTCATTATTTTCCATTTCAAAGTGCACAGGTATATTAAATTTAACTAGAATTTCACAACGGTTTTTGGTTTTTTGGCTTTTGGCGCGCACTATTTCAAAAGAAGTTTTGGCCGCCCAGCCTCGCTTAACTTGACCTGACATAACCTATCCTTTGACCTCTACCAACAAATGAGGGATCCGATAATTTTTAGTCGGACAGAATTATGCCGCCAAGTTGCGTATGTCCAAGGATTTTAATCAAGCGCGGCGTGGACGATTGGGTTTGAATGTGTAGTGATGGGTCGGGGCAATGTTCGAACAAAATATGAATTTGAGTCGAGTTTTCGACGCACGAACACAATCACCGTAAGGCCAAAAAAAATGGTTTTGTCTCAAAGTTTTGTAAATTTCGTGGTAAATTCAAAACAAGTTATGCGGAACTTTAAATTGTTGAACTCCGATTGTTTGTTGAAACTAAAACACCCGCACCGAATCAAGCACTCTGCAGCTCTCGGGCATTGAACTGAATGGTCCAAGCCTGACACTAGTACGATTCGCCGTATTTTGTCCGTTTTCCGAGTCTCTAAGTGCTAAAAATGATACGATTATGAAATTTCTGAATATAAAAAAGATCAAAAATTAAAAAACCCAGAAAACCGAATGAAAAAAAAACAAGTTTAATTTGCGGATGTCCTTAGAAATATTTGACCAATACAGTTCTGAAATTTGTCCATAATAACCTCATCTTTTGAATATTTTTTTTCTTAAATGGGGCCCAGAAACTCCACAATGAAAGGCAATATCAAGTGGCTTAAAAACCCCGACTTATATTCCCGACAATTTCCACTGATACCCACCGAGCCGTTGGTTTTATGCTGTTTTCCATTGAATCCTATTATGTATGCCACATCAAGTAACCATTTTTTATTGTGGCGAGAGACTGTTTTTGTAGTGATTCGTAAGATCGCGCATAATTTTTTCAAACAACACTGGCAGGGTGAAAGGAATCTCCTGGTTAATGTCACATAGTTTTTTAATCTTATTTTAAAAATGTTGTTTCTACACTTTTCATAGTACTCTTCCTGAATTGAAATTTTTAAGTTTATAACTCATCATTTATTTTTGTTTCTCGATATTCTGTAGTTGGATTGAGCAAAAATTAAATGCCCAGTTTAATGAAGAGTTGAAAGTCAAAAAAGTCACACTTATGATTTTTACTCTCAATATATTTTTTTTGTCTCCACTGAGTAAAATATTGAAAAGGTATGCCTCTGATCCGGCTCCTAGGTGACCACTTATACACTGGGGAACCGGCGAAATTAGATTTGTTCAGGTTTGGATCTAACAGTCCACTAAAGGTTCGTGCATACCTCTGCACTGCCATGCAGTGGCCGATATAATCGATCACTTGCTGCATCAACTCAACGTAACCTGCTGCAGCGCGTTTAAAATAAATTTAACTCGGTTGCCGTACTGCAATGCAGTATACTGCACAAGACCGGATTCGAGCACTGCAACTTACTGCAACGCACCTTGCAGTGTAGTATGAACGAACCTTAGCTTCAGTGCCTCCATGCAGGCAGACTGGCGTATGTACAATTTTTTTTTATCTCCACTTACTAAAATACTGACGGATATCATTGATCTGACCAGCTGCAAGGTGACCACCTAACTGCCGCGCTAAAGCGTTGTTTGTAGTTTGGGGTCAGTCCACTTAACGTATTGTGTTTTTGAACAGAATAACGGTTGTTATAGTGAGTGCCTATAGAGTTGATTTTTCAAAAAAAATAAAATAAAAATGCACATACCGCATTAGTTTTTCGGAACAAACGCATCAGCGTTGAGAACAAACTAGATTTATTTTTTTTGGCCTAAGTAAACTTTCCTGTTCAGAGCTTTAAATGTCCACAGATTATTCTTCACGGCCGACATTTGTTCTGCAACAAGCCACCGTCAAATTACGTCAGACGCCGCAATTTGTCGGCCTTAGTCTGTCCATAATAAGAGCCTATTTTTCAACTTGACCCCACATGGACCTTTTTACTTTTACTTGGCCTCACATGACCCTTGACTTTATCAACATAAGTGAGGAATCCCATGTGTACCTATGACAAAATTTGGTTCCAATTAAACTTCAACTTTTCAATTGAGGTCAATTACAATAAAAACTTATTATAGTGGCACACACATACACAAACAGCACAACAATTTGCTAAGTGGTCCTGTTGCCAACTATAGCTGGCGGCCAACAATAAATTGTGCCACAATTCCTCTCATGACTAGCATCATATTGAATCTATCAACAACCAAAATTACTTTTGTTCACATAAGGCCTTGAGCATATCTTTTCATCCTGCAAACATGTTTGCAAATATGTCAGTTATCAATGTCAAATTTCAACAGCTGGCCAGCCTTATTTAACACGAAGAGAGAGTAAACTAGGGCAAGGTTTAGTCATTCGCCTGCTAGGTTTTGAGTGGTGCAAGGATCGTCAGAGTAAAAAGATGGGGAATGGCAGAGGGGCAAACGTATGTCCTATCTGAAAAGCCTAAATACACTGAATTACTTTCATACAACGGTTGATAATTTCAATCAGTGGTCACATATTAATTCTATCATTTTGAACAAAAATTTCTTTTCTTCTCAAGTTACAAAATGTAAAAAGCTCTACTAAAATAACAGTGAAAATTCAACATTCGTTTCAAGATTGAAATTTTCCACTCTCGAGTCAGTTGAATTTCTGGACAAACTTTCCCTCTTTTTGTCACTCCCTTGAAATACTTCGAATACATCACAGTTCTTTTGTCCCACCAACGTTGGAAATTAGCCAGTCCCCAAAATGTCAAACCTGGCTTTCTTAAATTAGTCATGTCCCACGGAGGGAAAACTCTCGGGCGTTAATCAACTCTTGAGTGTCGACGGGGTGTTTTTGACCGTGTGGACCGCAATCAGAGGTTTATCAAAGGTCAGCGGGGTTTATCCCCCTTAAAAACTTGGGGGAGGGGGGTGAATCTCAAACTCAATACACTACTCCGGAGTGGCTTGATCTCTTGCTGTGTGGAACAAACTTCGGAATGGATATTGTGTTGGGGAGGTGAACCTCGCAAGGGTCAATCTTTGTTGACAATTGTGCCTTCGTTGGAATAAACAGGAACGCAAAAGCTCAGGCTTCCAGTACTGTGGACGTCCGGTCCCCTACAAAACCTTCCACTCCGATAATAAGAAGCAAGAATAGTCCGGGGGGGATGATTTCAGAGTTGCTGCCATTTTTGTAATTGGACACACTTGGAGTGATTTAAAATAATTGGATTTAATTTTTCCACCAGGGTGTCTATGTTCCATAAAATCAGAATCGATCCCCCTCCTTGCTACATTTTAATCCTCAATTCTGCTTCTCCCCCAAAATTTAACATGGTTCCAACCACCTAAGCATCAAATTCTCCAAGGCGCACATGACCATAGGAGACCAAACCCTAGTCCCCTCCTCAGGGACAAATGCAGCAGAATGGCACCCCCGGCCTATTTTCCACCGTGCGGAGCTTCCAACTGGGTGGGAGTTTAGATGGGCCCGTGTGAACATGGCTACTGTCATAAAAAAAAGTCAGAAAGGGATATTCCAGAGTTTGGTCTGGCGCTTGCACCCGCAACCTGGCCTGTCCAGTGTATAGAGGTACAACATTCCCCATTAACACGTCCCAGCACATAGCTGCTCACCTGGGTAAAAAACCTATCCAATTTTTATTTTAAACATCTATCAAATGTCCACCACTTTTTTTTTTATCTACATTGAAGCAAGAAATTCAATCCCAGTTATATTTAAATAGGAGAATTCAACACGTTTAGAAGCTTTTTTTAATCAGGGAGGAGGCCCAAAAGTAGGTGTTTTTACACATTTTAGCTGGCTACTTAACGATTCTTGCAGATTGTGCTGGAGTCTAATAATTTCAACATGCTGTGACGGGTACCCTCACATTTAAGGCTTTTCTTATAAAGTGGAAAATATTTTTATTTTAAGCATTTCTAAATTGTAGCTGAATATTAGTCTTAAGTAATTAGTAGTAGTAGTAGTAAATCCTAAGTTTTAAATCCGGTTTTGTCCCCGTGAACGAGGGTGACCGAATTCACCTCACACTCGCAGCAACCGCCCTTACTCCCTCCTTCCACTTCACCCGGTTCAATGCATCCTTCATCCTCAAACCAACCCTCCTACTCCACTTGCTTCTTCCAAGTCTTCTTTGGATGTCCTCTCCTCCTCAAACCTCCCACCTCAAACTCAAAAGCCCTTCTTAAAACATGCCTTGATTGCAAAACATTACAAATTGCACTTTGAATGTTTATGCGAGTAAATTTCCACCCTTAACTTTCATTTAGTTTTCATTAGCACCCCTTAAATGACATAAGCACCCAGGGCACTAATAAGGTCAAATACAGTAAGTCTCATATCACCTAATAACTTCTGTATTTGGAATATTATGTATTATTTTTATGTGGAATTTGTTTTTCTGGATTTCTCCTGGAACATGCAGTTGTTTTTGGTTCCATACTCCCTGATAGTATTTGTTTGAGACAGGCCCGTAACCAGGGCGGGGCGGGGCGGTGGGTGCCCCAAAATTAAAAAAAAAAAAAATTGCCCCTCCCCTAAAAAAATCCTGGTGACAGGCCTGGTTTGAGAATGTAGTTTTATTCATTTAAGTACTTCTTCTCATTACATGGGTTTCTTAAAATGCATGCTGCTATGTTGTGTTCTACCTTTACAAGTATTGGTTTATTTTGACCTGTGACCCTTTCATGACCCTAATCTATGAACTCATTTAGGTTATCCTCTGACTCTACTGTACCTGTCATTTCATTCAATTAAGTTCCTCTGATCATTACATGGAAAGTTTCTTGAAATGCATACTGCCATGGTGTGTTCTACCGTTGGTATTGGCCTAATTGGCATAAAAATGTTAACTAAAAATCAACGGGGTGTAAAATTTTGTAATTTTTTTTTTGGGGGGGGGGGTTAAAATGCCAATGTAGTTAAGTTTTAGTCTTATTGCATCATTTTCAAACAAACAGAGACATTTATAGTGGGATGTATTTCAGTATCACTTGATATATAATGTATAACCAGGCTGGTCAAATTTAAATACAATAAACGTGTATGGCATTGTAACCTTCATTTATTGCAATATGCAACAGCGTGTGAATACAACACCTGGCCGGGTTGGGGGACTACCTTGAAAGTTGTAGCCAATGATTTAAAAATCTCTTAAATTTAAGTTATCACACAAAGAATGATCAAATACTTAGGAGTGAAAAAAGTGTCACCTTAGCATTCTATTTGAACTGCAGTAGAGAAACAATAAAATTATTCTATGACTCCATACTTCTATACTAAATTACAGTTCTAGGGGTGGGCACTTGAAAACAATAAATGGAACTACAAAATGGGCCAATCAGTGGTGTGTTAAAGAGACACGGCCACATTTGAAAAATAGTGACCCTCTCGATTTGTCAAAATTGATATTTTTGCATGAAATTGGTTGTAAAGCTTGTATATACATTGCCTTCACATGAAGCCAAATCGGCGCTCTTAGGGTACACTGAAAAATTTATAATTAATAACTTCGGCGACATTAATTCAGCATACGACGTGAGAAATGACACTTAACTCAGAAAACGCACACCAGGATTCCCAGGCGCAACCTTGTTTGCCGGTCTGGTGACCTAAGGCTGTCAGATTTCTTTTAATTGTCTAAACGTTTAACGGACAATTCGACACGGTTAAACGTTTAAAAGGACGCCTAGTTGAGATATTTACTCACGCCAGTCGGCATAAAAGACAGTCTAGCAGCATCGGATCGCCCGGAACAGCGGGAGCTTGCTTATATGCGTCATACTTCATCTATGAAGTTGCTAACTTAAGTCAGGTGTCAGTTTTAGTTATTACAAAAATGATCAACATATTTTACGTAAAATTTTATTAAAAAAGTGAATTTCATGGTACATATTCTCTAGTTCTAAACTTTTGAATATTATATGAATGCACTTGGAATTGGTTGATGGGCTGACAAATATATTGCTTTTACTAACATCAGTTGCATAGGGAATCACACCACTAATTACTCCCCATGACTTGTGTACAAAATGACCTCTCACAAACGTCAATGTTCTCGGCTATAAAGCGACTGTTTATGTCAAAACTGGATTTTGGGGAAGATTATGACCATACTTCTTCAACCCCAAACAGAAAAAAGTCATATGATGAAGGCTGATTTTTGAGTTACAGAGCATCAAAAAGATTGGCCTTTTTTCAAACGTCCACGCCTAGATGCAGCAAATGTTACTATATATTAATATTTCTGTTTCCCCAATTCCTCAGAAATTATACAAAATAACTCAAATAACAAATTACAAAAAAACAAAAATGGTTTGTTACTAGTCCACACATTATGAGTAATTTCAAAATGTCATTTAAGATACAACTTATTCAACATTTTGTGACTCTTCATTTTAGGCAAGGGCCATATTTGGACGCCAACACTGTCTCAGCACTGACGTCGTTGCTACACTAGTTTATTTAGTGGTTGATTCCTAAACAATAACACACATTACCGCTCGTAATACCTCAAATTCCCTCTTTTTAGGTCATGCACAACGTGACCCCAATCAAATAGCCTATTCCTCTGAAAGTTTCCTGCATTATAGGACATTGGTTTAATTTACACTGACACTGGTCTTGCAATATCAGTTCAGATCTATCAATATCATTTCACCAAAATTTTGCTGTAAAGGAATGTAACTTTTCCATTTTTAAACTAATTTATAAGTACATGTATTAATTCAAAACCACAAGTCCCAATTTAAAACTGGTAATGTATGGAGCAGTACTAAAAGTACGATCACTGATCCACCTGAAAGAGTCCAAAAATATTGGAAATGTGCAAAAATAGACTTAACAGATGAAGGATACGGCTTGTTGTAGATTTTTGTTTCTCACAAGATAGTTTTTTTTCAAATGAAAAATTGAACCGAAAAGAAAAATACCATGGTTCAAAGACATGAATCCGCCAATTCAAGTCACTTTAGTAAGTGTCTGTAATGACTAAAATATCAGAATTTGCTATTAGGTTGTTGTGATCGTGTTTTTTTTTTTTCACTTGTAGGGTATGTTGGAATACACTAACTTGTTACGACATGCACAGACCTATTTTTTTATACATTTTTGATTTAACAAAATCATGATAGTGCCTTTCAATGGTGCTTCACTTGATTTTATTAGCGCCCAATCCATTGCGACAACAAAAACAAAGTTCTCTTGTTGCTACGTCATTAATCATACGTAACCTGTCAAATCGAACAGACATGTCTTCAGTCATGGGATGCATCTCATTTTGTTACAGATTGGTAAAAAATATCTTAATCCCACCATAAATCCTACAGAAAAAGGATTATCTCTGGAAATGTGCTTTATCCTGGATTCTATGTGTCTTCTGCCACATTGTTGTTTGTTGGCTGTTTAAAATCGAAGGATTTTGCCTCATCTATTAAACCTTCACAGTTCCAATTACAATGACTAAAAATCAAATATTAACAGACCTTTCAATGTTAATCTGCTACCACCTGGATGTTGTGGCTAGCTATAAGGGAAAAAATGTATATCGCAGCAGGCAATAGCAACCTTTTGATAGCTGGGTTACAGATTGCATGTTTGTAAGGTATTAAACGAGTTGGACTTAACTGGGCTGGTAGTTGCCAGATGATCTAGAGTCAGGAGTATCAGCACGCGATGGTGCAATGAATTATATGAATTCAATATAAAAGAATCCAACGTGCGCTGAAACGCCCAATTCCTTATAAGCGACGGTAGAGTATTTCCGCGCATGGTCACAGGGAATGCACCGGGCCTGCGCATGAGTTCGCTGACAGTGAGTATGTCCCGCATGGTCGTAGGGAATCCACCGCAGATCTGCTTGTACTCGTGCACCGAACAGCGTTCCTGATAAGCGACAGTGATTAATTTGCGGACATTCGCAGAAAAAACCACCGGCGGATCACCTGCGCAGTGTGCATTGAAACACCATTCCTATAAGCGTCAGTGGAGTATTCTGCACATGGATGCAGGGAATCATTTTGCCTCAAAAGGGAAATACTCCACCGATTGCTTCTTGAAGAATGGTGTTTATGACGCACGGTGGATTCCGATAGGTGGATTCTCTTGATTGTATGAAAAAATACATTACGAGTCGTGCGCTGATACTCCGTGGGATTTTCGTGACCCCGTGTGCAGTAATCCACTAGTTGACGTTTTGCGGAGGCGGTCACAGAAAGGATTCACTGGTGAATGCCTTAATTTACATAACTCCACATTTATACACAATAGCTGTTGACAATGACTTAATAACTTTAGTTTAATATTGTCAATTGGAGTAATTATCATTATTTTGTATTCCGATTAGTGCTGATAACTGAAGGGACATATTTACAGAGGCAATGTGAGATTTCAATATCACGCACGTGTACACAAAAAAAAAAAAACCTTGAACCCCCACTTCTGCAGTGATGCAAAGTTCTCCATCCATAATACACCCACTGGAAGGATTAACTGAGAAATAATAATTTTGGATTAGAAGCAAATATACGAAATTTAGCATTGTGTTTTATAGTGAAAATAAAAACCACCATTGGTTTTCACTTCAAGAATTGCGGTAGACGAATACAAGGTAAGGAATCTTTGAGTGTATTTATGAAATCACTACACAGTTTTGTGTTGTAGTAAGAGCCCGCATGGACAATAAAGACTAAACATTTTCTGATTTGTCCTTATTAGGTGCTTCGAATTCTACTTCTTATCATGTTGTCAGGGTATGTTAAGAAAACTGTATTATTACAGACATGCAAAAATTTGATTTTTGATGATTTCTTGCTTTTCTGATTTAGCAAATCACGATAGGGCCTTTAAGTCATAATAAAGCGACACCTGGATTTTAGTTTCACATACGTGCGCATATCATGTGCTATGGCTGTCTGTGTTATAATGTCAAACTTTCTCATGACACATATTCTATATTCTAACCTTTGCGCCACTATTACCTATTGAATGGAACTTGGAATTTGGTTGATGGGCTGACAAATATATTGCTTTTACTAACCAGTTGCATAAAAATCAAACACATGCAAACGCATCTTAATACTTACCTAAAATTTCACTCTTTTTAGGTATGCACACGTTACAATCAATAGGCCTATTCTATCTGAAACGTTCTACATTTCAATAGACATGTTGGTTTAATTTATCCAGGCTGGAAAATGCTATATTTCCCGGGAAATACAATCGCAAGATTTCCCTCCAAGATTGCAAAATTTCCCTTCATAGATTGCAAAATTTCCTTTCAATTATTGGGATTGCATTTCTTATTCAAAGGACAAAAAATTCCCTCAAACATCAAACTTCCTGGAATGTCATCCCAAATTCCCACTTTTTCAGGCATGTTTATAACAGACACTGGTCTGCAATCTCAGTCATATCTATCAAAATAATCATTCCCAAATTTGCTGTAACTTATTGTACAAAATCTCCGGTTTCTAACTAATTTGTAATTTCCATTATGTAAATCATGTATGTAAATTCACAACAACACGTCCCAATTTAAAATGGATGGTGATGAGCAGTACTAAAGATACGATCAGTGATCCACCTGAAAGAGTCACAATATTGGAAATGTGCAGAAATAGCTTAACAGTGAAGGATAAGTCTGTAGAGTTCTCACAAGATATTTTTTTTCAACTGAAAAATTGACCGAAAAGGAAGAAAATACCAATGGTCAAAGACATGAATCGCAATTCAATTTCACTTTGTAGTAAGTGTCTGTAATGACTAAAATATCAGAATTTGCCTTATTAGGTTGCTTTTTATCGTGTCACTTGTAGGGTATGTTGGAATACCTAATCTTGTTACAGACATGCACAGACCTGATTTTTTTATACATTTTTGATTTAACAAAATCATTGATAGTGCCTTTCAATGGTGCTTCACCTTGATTTATTAGCGCCCAATCCATTGCGACAACAAAAACAAAGTTCTTTGTATGCTACGTCATTAATCATACGTAACCTGTCAAATCGAACAGTACATGTCTTCAGTCATGGCATGCATCTCATTTTGTTACAGCTTGGTAAAATATCTTAATCCCACCATAAATCCTACAGAAAAAGGGATTATCTCTGGAAATGTTGCTTTATCCTGGATCCTATTTGTCATTCCTGCACATGTTGTTTGTTGGCTGTTTAATATCGAAGGATTTTGCCTCATCTATTAAACCTTCACACGTTCCAATTACAATGACTACAACATCAAATATTAACAGACCTCTCAATGTTAATCTGACTACCACCTGGTATTTTGTGGATAGCTATAAGGGAAAAAATGTATATCGCAGCAGGCAAGAGCAACCTTTTGATATGCTGGGTTACATATTGCATGTTTGTAAGGTATTAACCGGTGGACTAACTGTGCATGGTAGTTGCAGATGATCTAGAGTCGGGAGTATCAGCACACGATGGTGCAATGAATTTATATGAATTCAACATATAAAAGAATCCACCGTGCGCTGAAACACCCTATTCCTTATAAGCGACGGTGGAGTATTTCCGCGCATGGTCACAGGGAATGCACCGGCCTGCGCATGAGTTCGCTGACAGTGGAGTATTTCCGCGCATGGTCGTAGGGAATCCACCGGCAGATCACCTTCGTACTCGTGCACCGAAACATGCGTTCCTTATAAGCGACAGTGATTAATTCTGCGGACATTCGCAGAAAACCCACCGGCGGATCACCTGCGCACGTGTGCATTGAAACACCCATTCCTATAAGAGTCAGTGGAGCATTTCTGCACATGGATGCAGGGAATCATTTTGCCTCAAAATGGAAATACTCCACCGTTGCTTCTAAAGAACGGGTGTTTCTGCGCACGGTGATCCGAAGGTGGATTCTCTATTGTATGAAAAAATACATTCCGAGTCGTGCGCTGATACTCCGACTGTGGATTTTCTGCGACCACCGTGTGCAGTCATTCCACTAGTTGACGTTTTGCGTAGGGGTCACAGAAGATTCCAGGGTGAATGCCTTAATTTAACATAACTCCACATTATACACAATAGCTTGCTTGCAATACTTAATAACTTTAGTTTAATATTGTCAATTGGAGTAATTATTTCCGATTACTTTGCTGACTAACTTGAAGGGACATGATTTACAGATGCAATGTGAGATTTCACATATCACGTGTACAAAAAAAAAAACACCTTGAAAACCCCCCACTTCTGCAGTGATGCAAAGTTCTCCATCCATAATACACCCATCTGAAGGATTAAGCTGACAAATATATAATTTTGTATTGGAGCAATATACGAAATTTAGCATTGTGTTTTATATTGAAAATAAAAATCACCATTTGTTTTCACTTTCAAGACATTTCTGTAGCGAAATAAAAGGTAAGGAATCTTTTGAGTGTATTTATGAAATCACTACACATGACACATTTTATGGATGCTTCGGAATCTCTTGTGTCACCTGTAAGTTCCAAACCCTTTCAATTCAGAGATGTAAAGGAGTAGTAGTCACCATTTCCTGAAAATCCAAAATTTGAACCGACGGTAAGGCCAAATTTTAGCATAGCATCCAGTAAAGCTCTGGGGAACGTTATTTTTCTTATGTGATTTTGGGATACAAGACCTCTTCTCTAAAATAAATTGGTACTTAAAACTTGGGTTTTTGATGCAGTTTACCTTCATCAATAACACTGATCTCAGGTATTGAAAAAAAGGTTAATTTTTTTTATTTATGGCCAAAAATCCAGATATTTTCAGCAAAGTTACATCTGATTCGTTCTACTCACCTTCAAATAAGGAGTCTAGATAGGCAACCTCTTCATCAAAGCTGCGATGGGGTCTTTCTTGCAACTCTGGCCTGAAAAAATTCTTCCGTGAATAGAAAATATCCTGAAAATATATAATTTTAAAAAAAAATAATTTAAACTCCCATACATGTACTTTTACCAGTCAACAGAATGTCCACGACAAAATTCCTCATCTGCTTCAAACTGCTGGGACACAGCTGTTTGACCCCATGCAAATTGTCTTATTTTTAGAGCAATTTTAAGCAATGGCGACACAATTTTGACCACTGATATAAGTAGGGACATGCAAGAGCTATTACCTCCGCAAAAAACAGAAAAATCCATTGCGGGAATCTTGCCATATAGGCCTACAAAGGTCATAATACCTATGTGTAATAGCGCCCTCTTGATGCCTATTTCCATAGAAAGATGTTGTAAACTATATTTTATGAAAAACTTATTTGCCACAAGTGTTAGTGAGTGGAATAAATACTCACCAAAAATTGTCAAAGTGTGTCGCTGTTGATATTTTTTGTTTTATTCTCGTTTTGTCATAAAAAATGAAAACAAGCTGCGGGGATGATTTTTTGATGAAGTTAGTAAATTTTTATTTTTGGCATTTTATTCAGGAATTTTATGGAATTAAAAAAACCCATAAAAAAATGCAAAAAAAGCTATACACTGAGCCATATCGAAATTAAGCAAACAATTAAAAATATATGGCAGAGAAAATATTGCCCGATGCAGAAGATCCACGTGTGAAATAAAAAAAACGAATACTCACCAACATGTCTGGAGAATTTCGATACAAATTTTGTAGTTCAAGTTCGCTTGTTGTCTTGATTGCTTTTTTAAAAATGAACAGGAAATGTTGGAAAATTAAATGAAATTTAGTACGGTGGAAGTATTTCCATTGTGAGGCAAAAGATTCCCTGCACCCATGTGCAGAAATACTCCACTGTCGCTTATAGGACAGGGGGGTGTTTCAATGCACAGTGCGCAGGTGATCCGCGGTGGGTTTCTGCGAATTTAGTTACAAAAGCAGTGGCGTTTACCGAAGGGTAGTCGATCCAAGACGTCCCGCCAGAGGGGGCAAAAAAAAATTTGGAAGTGTCCGGTTGATTGCTCCCATTTCAGTATGAATTTGACTACGCTGTGGAAACATGCCAACATTTGCTTTCATTTGCTCCCATGTAGGCTGAAATTGGTCGAAATTCCCGAAAAAGAGGGATGAACAATGCATATTTTGGTCCATATATCCGCTTTTTTCGAGGCCAGAGGGGGGGAACTTGTCCCCCCCCCGGTAGGTACGCCACTGTACAATAAGCCAAAACTGTTGAGATCAATATGGTGTGGGTTTGTCCCCTGTTAAATCTGAGTTTCCTCATTGCATTGTGCGACTGCAAAATAATCAAGTTCCAGACAATACGACAAAATGCATCTCACACTAACGTCAATGAATAGTTTTAAAAAGGATCATAATTTTCTTTTGGACAAACTGAAATTGTGACCTCAATGTCAGTATATCCTTGGTTGAAGTTCCAGAGGATGTATTGAGTCCATTCCCACAAGCACCAGTTTTGAAAATTCACCGCAATACAGTCATTTGATGCAAAAAAAATCATTCTTTATGCAACTCCCTGACTAGGCCCACCAATGCAGCCCTTAAGAGACACTAAGGACAAGTTCCAGAAAGTACGTGCCCCCAATTTTTTTCAAACCCAGTTTTTTTTTTTTGTTTTGCATATTGGAATGCTTACCTAATGTATTAGATAACACATGAAGGGAATAAGCTGAAACCACCGTCTTTAAGAGACTACAGTGAAATCCGAAAGAGTCCAAATATTTTAAATTTGCAGAATAGCTTAAAGTGAAGGATAAAAATCTGTAGGATTCTCACAAATTACTTTTTTCCAACCGAAGCATTGCGATATAAAAAGAAGAAAAATGCAGTTGTTCAATGGATAGACTCTCCATCAATTACGGACATTCACTGATTGTACGGCACGCTTTTTAAAGAGGGAGGTCGAGTTGCCCGAAAAATTTGTAAAAAGGGTGGGGGTCATTTGTGTCCCTAAAAAGGGTGGTTTTCTAAAAAGCGCGGGAGAGAAATATAAAGGGTGGGGGTTGAAACATAAATTGTAAAAAACCATACATGAATTGAAATTTGATAATTTCCTTTACAAAATGTGAACATGCTGGCCTAAAAATACGGAATATATTGTCTGAAATTTGCCAACATCGTACCCTATCCCCCGTAAATAATAGTTTGATTCCCCCGCAATACCTGCAGGATGTCACCCAGCGCAAAAGTGCATGTTGTGGAGTCATGTAATCTGATTTCGGACTAAGTAATAACAACTGACAGTGGCTCCGACCGGTCGAAGAATGGCTGACCATGGCTAATTAACGGCTCGGTGGAAAAGGGTTTAACCATTTACTAGGCTAGGCTTTATAAATTTTACCGATTCCACCGGTTCTATTGGAAATCGGAGAGGAAATAACAAAATTCTGTCCGGTCGCGGTTGTTGATTTGGCACCACACACTCATGCAATCCTGCCAGTGGCGTGAAATTGTGGATATCCTACAAAGTGTGGTTCCGACACCGTTTTACTCCCAACTTTCGGATGGTGGCAGGCCTATATGTATATTTTAAAACCATTTAACTGCGATATCCTGTCTTAAAGTGTGACAAATTAAATCAAGTGGTGCAGAGGGACAGGTCTAATGATAACTTGTTATCATACATATGTATTTTTTTCCGGTATTGCCTTTTTTTGTATGCTCCATCATGGTTTATTAAAACAAACTAAGTGCTTTTAGGTGTCCTGTTTTTAGACGAAATGTTGCCTTTATTGTCACCGATCGTTCTTTAAATGGGGCAGACTCAGAGGGCTAGAGCCCGTCAATTTTTATTATTTAAGTTAAAGAGCTCTATCTCATGCAAGTGGGTAGTGGCTCGGTCCAAGTTTATGCCTGAAGTTTAAAGTTGATTTTTACTTAGACCTTTTTATTTCATTTCATGAATTTCTTTAAAAAAAATCTTCCATATGAACTTAGTTCCTACTGACAGTTCCCTAAATAGGGGCTGTCAGAAGCGCGAAGCTCTGTCAATTTTTTTCTGAAACTTCATTTTAAAAGCGCTCTCATGATGCAGTTCACGTAGGTGGCTTCGTTTTCTAGTTACGAGCCTTTAAGTTTACTTTTTACTTTAACATTTCATGCATTTTTTTACGAATTAAATCTAAAAGGATAATTCTGTAGACAGTTCCTTAATGGGAGGCTTTCAATTGATCTTTAATACAACGAATTCCTTGACTTGTCCCTTTCGAGGCCTAGCGGAAGAATTTTGTATTGTGCCACCACCCTATGAATTCGCCAGCCTCAACAAATAACTTTTTAAAAAAAGCCATGCAGTTGGGTATCACTAACTGAATTTTGTGACATTTTTTACTGTAATACTGTCACTACTGATTATTGAGTCTTGCCAATATTACAATGGACGTGTATGACAAATATTTATTGGATATACTTTGCAATATCCAAGAAGTAAGTAATCACCGTGCAATTTGTGCAAATTGCTGTATTTGTTTCAACAAAAGGGGGGTTTGATTTTTGATAAATCTGTGGCTGTCCTAAAAAGGGTGGGGGCAAAATAAAAAGGGTGGGGGTTTGACCCCTTAAATACAGGGGTATTGTCGTAAGTGTCTAATGACTATTAAATATCCGATTTTGTCCTTATTGAGCTTCCTGGGCTTATCATTGCAGGAATTTTAGCCGTACCTGACTTGTTACAGACATGAAAAATCTGATTTTGAGGCTTTTTTTGATTTAGCAAATCCGTCATAGTGCCCTTTAATAAAATGATTTAATAATTTTCTGTCGCGCAGACAGAAAATTAAAGCATATTTCCTGTGGGGACAATTATGATAAAAGTCAAGTTCAAAACAAGGTTTGCAGTTTTTCTTTTGTACTTGTTTGTCCTAAAAATTTCCGAGAAACATCTCAGTATGTGGTCTACATATGATTCCATGTGTAAAAACAATTTAGAGAATTGTATTCTGAAAAAAAAATCTCCTCATTCACGTTATCATGATTTTGTCCTTAAACTTATTGAACACTTTATCCTTAAGTCTGACTATGCATGGCGGCGCCAGGGTGGTGGTCGGGGGATCGGCCGCCCCGGAGGCCCTGCGACCTCCCCCAAAAAAACAGTACAAAATGATTCATCTATGATGTTTTGTCCCCTCCTATGATTTACCCTGGCGTCGCCCTGCTATATCTTGATTTTTTGTACATCAGGTTGTTGACACATTATATGCATGTATGGGATTAGTTCAAACACTCTTCAAGTCCTGGATGAAAGAAGTCAATCATCCCTATATGGAACAATGCCAAATCTATTCAAACTCTATTCATTCTATACCGACTTCTCTAGATTATTTCCATGCTGAAATAACATCTAAGGAGTGTCAACATGGTTAAGTGACCTATGTACAATTCCAAGGTACCCTCTTTATATTCAAAATCAATGAATTGATAAATTTTATTTGTTCACTGCTGGTCCCCCCCCCTTTGTGAAGCACACCATACTGTATAACCTTGGAAAATCTACTGATCAGCGGCGCTGAATTAAAGCTGTTTTTTGACAGTATGCACTTGTCCTTATTTTTGTGAAAACACACTAGAAGAGAGATAATTTTTACAATTGATTACAACGTAGAGGTATGCAACCGGGTATGCAAGAGCTGTCACCCAGACCAGAAAAATTCATGGCTAGAATCTTCCATAAAAGGTCATGACTTTGATATTATAGCACCCCTTTTATCTTTATTGCCTGTGATCCCATAAAGAACTGCATTTTAAAGAGCAAAATCTGTTTGTTGAACAAATTTGCATATGAAATTTGCAGGGATACAACCACATGCCACAACTGTCCACTTTGATAAGTACTATTTTATTCCTGGTTATTTGTCGCAATAAAAATGAAACGTTCAACAGCTTTGTAAATTGACTGGATTGCTTCATTAACAATGACGGGTTCAAATGAACACATGAATACCATAAGGACATATGTCATGAACTGGGATAACTATTTAGGATGAAGGTGCGTCTTATTTCAGTAAATTTTACTTTACTTGCTTGTTATCAGCAAACTTACTTAGCTTCTCTTTCTCCAATACTTTTGGAATTCAACCAGTAAACGGTTGCCTTTTGTGCCTATCTTGGGAAAGACTGGATTTGAAAGGCTGAATATCAGATGACAAGGAGAAAAACATGCTTTTCATCCGATATCAACATTGATACTACTTCCGGGTAAGTAAGGGGGGTCCTAAAGACGATTCGAACATGAAACCGTCGTTAAGTTGAAACCCAAATAAAGGCATTCTCCTCTTCTTGAATACCGTGTTAAAATTCTCATAGTTATCAAGTCAAAAGGGTGGGAGCAAGGACCTTTTTAATCATTCCCTGGTAAAATAGCCAAAAAGCGATCATCAACTTGCTGGGTTAATTGATATTGCCACTTGCCAAAAAAAGCTTTTGATTTCAGTCTCACTTCACCATTACAACTTCGATCGCCATTAATTAACCACTTCCGACCATTAACCCTAGCACAGCTAAATCGCACCAAAACTCGCTGTTTAAGTTGAGAAATGTACTAATTCCAGAAATAAGCGATGACGTCCGTCAAA
>JAMKCH010012255.1:0-27438 GCA_023653785.1 Ophioderma brevispina
TTAACTGTAGAGGAAGAACAGACCTTAAGGGTTTTGGGAACTGACAATTTAAGAAAACGCATCAATTAAGCACAAAAGTAAATGCAATTTGGGGTAAATGTATAAAATAGAAGCCCATAAGAACGCTTACTATAAATGGGAGGGTATTAGCATGCTGCAGATGAGTCCGAAAGGGAGCTATCAATTGGCACAACCTATAGCTCCAGTCACTGGTATTTTAACCCTGCAGGCCCCCACTACCTCCTTCCCGTCCACTTCTGTTATAAAAACTGTGCCCTACTCTAAGGCAACATGCCATTGTTTAGAAAAGATCAAGAAAAGATGATGATCTCCAATCTCTCATTACAACTTTAAGGATATCATAACAGCTATGAACCTACCATCATCATACAATGCAGCAAGATACATTGCTGGTACAGTAGATCACAAAAGTAGCACATGACCATCTTTTGCTGCAAACTCAACCGCTGGCTAAAGAGGGCTCCCTCTCCAGCGCAGGCTTGCCTTCTTTTGGTTTCTTCTTCAGGCATCACCCTACTTGCAGTGTCATCCAATGCTTGGTAGGATGCTTGGCTTCCACTCATGAGATGCTGTTGGTAGTGGGTTACAAGACAAAACAGGTCAGTTGTTCTTACTATAACAAGAGTATTACATAAACAAAAATTTATCAACAACATATCTGAAGTAGGGGAAAACTTAAGTTTGGTTGCATTTGGAAATCAACATATTTTAAACTCGTGACACGTTTAATCTAAAATCCACTTTTCAAGTTTTACTCAAATGCTTCAAAATATTTCAAGCCATTTTTAGGTCATTTGACAGCCAAAAAAACCACCCCCTCCCAATTAATACCTTTTGGTTACGGTGAATCTCATGAAGACATAATTAACAAATTGGATCTTGATTGGCAAGCCATTAAAATTGCACACCTATTCCAATTTCTAACCTATACTACGATCCTACCTCCTCACCTTAATTCTCATCAATAAGCTCCATCCTAATGTGTTTTATTATAGAGAATTTTTAACAAACGACTTTCATAGCTAGTAACCTCCAAAAGACCTGTAGTATCTAGACATTGACCACCCATCAAAATTTCTCTCTAAGATCTACTTCATTAACTACTACAAATCTCAGAATACACTAAATGTTCTTCAACTTCACTCAACTGCAATGCAATACGTACACAGTGGAAATGGAATAAAACATCTCTGACTCAACCCAGTAGCAGTACAATGCAAATTGAACCATGTTGCTGCTTCATTGAGTCAGAGATGGTCTTCATCCAGTTTCCATGCACTGCAATGGCATTTGGCAGTTAAGTAGGTATGGACCTTAGCCTGAATTACATTGCCTAACCACACTTCGAAACTCCTTCCATTTAATACAAAATATACCTCCTAACCTTAGATCCCTCTATACCTTTAACTATTTTGTTATGCTCTAAGACCTACACTGGTTTCCCTTGGGTAGACAATAATATCCCCTCTTTTTTGCATACTATCTGCATCACAGGAATACAAGTCATCGTTCAACAACCACCACAGAACTATGCCATCTAAGCATAGCAGCTTTAAAAACACCACAGAATCTTGTAACCTACCGTCATAACATTTGAATTTAATTTGTACGCACTAAGTCTATTGAAAACTTTTTCTTCTCAAGCATATTTAAATGGATCAAATATTGTAACATCACCAAACATATATAGGCATCATTTTTGGGGGTATACCAGTCTCAATTACACTAATCTATACTTAACATAAATAAAATGACTTATTAGGGATGAGCCACAGAGATCAAATTAATAGCAATAACACCACAGGTGACAGCTGTAAATAGCCCATATTAAATGAAGCAAGAATATGTGTATGACATGCAAGTTTGCTTGGTTTTCTAATAAAAACAAACATGGATCATACCCCCAATAAATGGCAGTGTTGTTTCATATGGCCAAGCTGTTATTTCAATTAAATTCCAATGTATGCATGTCCATCAGCCACCAATGTTGGACAATTTGTTGGCAAGTCGGAATTACACTGCAAAATGTTTTTTCAAAACCGGTTCATCATTTATATCTTACCTGTTGGACCATGCAATGACGGACAGATAAAGGATATCCCATTACATTCGAATACCAACATTTCAATCATCATAGCTGGTTAATAAGGGACATAAACAGCTTGCAAATTTGCTTCATGATCATGATGGTTTTGGTGATGTTTTGGGACCAATATTGGCCTGTATCAGGGAACAGGTCACAAAAGGAATGCCAGAGTAAATATTGACAATAAATCCAGTTCATTGATCTCTTCGGCATTGTAGAAGTTACCATACTTCCCTCCAAATCATAGTTTACAAATTATTTGACACTATTTTTTTGATACTATAAAGTAAATGTTCAAGTCTGTAGTGAATCAAGAAGCCTGATGAAGTGGATGGTAAAGTTTTAATAACCTCAATTCATCATCACACTTAAAATTTTAAGACAATGGACTAAATCTGAAATATGTTAATACATTATGTAGAGTAGAAAATCTGGTACAAAGTTCCAAGGTTATACCGGTTGATGAAAGTAATTATGTATTTCTTTGCTTGTTCTTTCCAGATGCATCTTAATTTAAATGTTCAACATAAGACAAAGAACAAAGTTCTATAAATTATATTTTCATTACTGGCTTTAATACTCGAAATCAAACACATTTTACATCTCGGCAAGCACCAAAAAGAAATTACCATTTTTTTTTTTTACATTGTATTTCAAGAAGCCAACAGTGCAAGTTACCTCTTGGCTAATGCCAATACACAGAGAATTTACTGCCTTCATCGTTCCACTTTCATTGTTTCTGTCAGCTTCATAAAATAATCATCTGTAATGACATTATGCCGGTGAGTGCGATCTGTATCCAAACTCGAGAACCATGTGTGGTATGTAAACCATTGTGTTATACAATGGGGAGTTTCTGGACCTGACCCATCTCACACACTTGTTTCTGACACACTTATGAATTCAGAACCTTAACAATAACTGCCATACGGGGGTGTTTGCACTTCCGTAGTGCATAAGGGGGGGGTCATAGGGACCCATTCATTATATAACACTTTCCCCAAAGGAATTTTTAGATGAAATACACCAACATGTGAGAAGGATTCAAAGACATCAACAATTAAGAATAAAAACTGAAAAAAAAAAAATTGTTCAGTAAGAAAATTAGGGGCCAAAACAATTGATTTTAATTTTTGCGGTCAAAATGTGACGAAAAAGACAAATTTGTTTCTGCATTTCTACGGCACTAACTCACCTAGGACTTGTGCTGATTGCTTAATTGGTGAAGGATTGACTATATTTAACATATAAGCACAAACATAGATGTCTAGTGCCATTTTATATTTTTTAGGTTACTGTATACTTTACCATAGGTTCCTAAGTAAAACGCTATACGAGTATCTAAAATATTATGACACCTATGGCTTCCTACTATACTTTCAAGAATTTTTGAGTAATTAGTTTAATTTGTTTATGTCACTAGGTTATGCATTATGAAAATCAGAATCACAGTAACTCTATAAAATTTTTAATTTTGTCATCGGGACTTCCTTATGTTTAGTGCATAAGGGGGGGCTCCTAGGGACCCATGATAAGTTAACGCAAAAAAAAAAACGGAGAGTTGGTTTGAATTTTTTTGCACAATGCAGCGCAACTAAAAGTTAGACCAATACAAAAAATATGATAAACCAAATATATTTCAGCGTAAAAAACGCCGGACGAAAAACCAAAAATGGGTCAATAGGAACCCCCCTTATGCAGTTAATGTTAATGAAATATAAACATGTACTTTACTCATGAAAGGCGTTTCAGTAAAAAGTGTGTCAGAGGGGTCGGTTTACGGACCGAAACTCCCCTACCAACTGTGCATTTTCACACCAAATCACCCAGCTTCAGATATCAGCTGTGAAAAAAAATCTAACTATAAATACCTTTGGAAAACATGGCCCTACTACACATATTTTTTAAATGTTTCTAACGGAAGGAACCTAGTGAAGACGAGCCAAATTTATGTGTGCCAAATCTGTGTTATTTTTTAAACAAATTCAAAGGTTTGGTACAAGGGTTTTACTCAACTAAATGCCAATATTTTTGTATGAAAAAGAAGATTCATTTTCAGTAAATCATAAAATGAAACGCCATTTGAAATTTCTAGAACATCATAGTTACAAGGCACAGTTCCCAAAATTGGAACACCCGGGAGAGTCGTTCGCAATAACTCGCTGTAACTTACGTTCGTACTCAATAATGTGTAACCCTGCAACGCGACACACCATGCACGAGCTGCACAGTGCATTAGGTTGATTGTCAACTCCTCAAGTACACAATACATTACAACTCTGGTGGCCGAACAGGCCCCTGGTTACAGTGCGGATCTGAAATTAGTGTTATGAATTAGTGGATGGATTACAGCTCTGCTGCTGTTGTTTGATTAGTATTACTGAGCTGTAAGTGAGAGGAGACGCATAAAGAGCTTAGTCACAGCAATGAGAGTACAGGCTGTGATGTTTCACCTGTTGGTCTTATTTTTATTATTTAAATTTGATAACTTAATGAAATGCTTACCTTAGCAAAGATTATAACTATTGCCATAATAAAGGCAATGGTTCAGGGTTAGAGTTAGTTGATTGGGTTAGGGTTAAAAGTGAATGGGTTAGGATTGGATAGGTTATAGAGTACAGACGGATTAGGGTTAGGATTAGGGTTCAGAGTTCAGGGTTATGGATTAACAAGAAGTGTGATTTGGGTTTAAGGTTAGCTAAAGGATTAGGATTAAGTTTTAGGATAACTGCATGGAGTAAAGAACCAGGAATACGGTTTGGATTAGGGTTAAGGTTCTACGGATAAGGTTGGGGTTACAGTCTGGAGTAAGGTAAGATATATGGCTATGCAGGGTCAAGGGTGGAGAAAGGCCTAGCATTGTATAAATCAACTAAACAACTTTTAGTGGCATGTATTATGGAAATGGGAACTTCAACCTAAAATTAATTCATCTGCAATTTGTTAGAAATTGAAATGTGTGTATATACATCTAATAGTAGTATTTCAAGGTAGGAACAATGCAGCCACGTCATTATTCAACATGCATGTGGCTACCCTTGAACTTCGAGTTATTCCCCTTGCACAAGATGTATTCAGATCATGTTGCAATGCAATGTAGCACACACAGAAATAGAGACTTGAAAATCATTAAACAATTTTTATATTGTTTATTTTTGGTTTTCATTGGAAAACACCTACAGATTCTTATACTGTAGTACATGTGCAGCAGTACAAAATTTTTGATAAATCAAAACATCAAAGGAATACTCTGTTTTCTTCTGCGTTATCATTCACTTGGTCGCCCAACTGCCTCAGGTTGTGCAGATGCATGGCACACCCTAAAATTAGCATATTTGGTACATTGCATGTACCTGAAATAATTGTTAATACACAGTCAGATTCCTTACTTTGGTGTACACCATAAAATAGGTACTGTGTGTACTCAATTGTTGACTAGAGAGCAACCTCTACCTTGAGAAAAAATACCACTGAACGTACTGCTTAGGGTACCTTAGAGTACACACTTTACTCAATAATAACCATGAAGAGTGTCCTTTGAAGCAATATGTATCCCCTTAATCCAATAAAAGTTGTACCTATTAGGTATACAGTAGGTACCTATTAGGTACACAGGTACCTATTAGGTACAAAGTAGGTACCTATTAGTTACACAGTAGGTACCTATTAGTTACACAGTAGGTATCTATTAGGTACACAGTAGGTACCTATTAGGTACACAGTAGGTACCTATTAGGTACACAGTAGTCACCTATTGTGGCTCTGATACTGTAGGTACTCTCTTCAGCTGCAAAACCTATAACATCACTCCATACTTTTATTTGCCCTCCCGTTAGGAGCACTAAGCAAGGAATTTGACTGTGTAACTGGCTAAAATAAATCCAAGTTGTGTGTCAAGAATCACCACAAGATCACCACATTGCAAATGCACTCAAGTATGAACACAACTTGTTCTCATATGCATGTTAATAAATGACCTATGATGGTTAACATGCAGCATCAGAATTCAGATGGTCAAATAGCATGCATCGGCAACCTTTTCCTTGGAACCATCTGCATCCATTTTCTCTCCATCCTTTGTCCCCTCTTTACCCCATCCTCCTTTGGGACTTTCTTCTCTTCACCGGGCTACAGACTAGGAACGTGAATGGGAGTGAGGGAAATGAAATCACAAGGCATTGAAAAGTGTACCCGTGTGTCAAAATCTACAGGGTGAATTAAAGTAAATTAACTCTGTGTAAAATCAAATAAGTTTTTGGATTTGTATTCATTTTAATCAGTAATATTTCTTTATTAAATGTCTTTTTTATTATATCATAAAAACTATCAAAATAAAAAAGATATAAAAAAGTAAAAAAAGAGAAATTAACATGACCGAAACACACACCTAACTACAACTTGCTACGTTTCTCTGGCAAATCGCCCAATGTTCCTTCTTGGGTTTGGTTTTGTTCGCTATGCTATGACTTCCTGCAATATAGGCTATATTGAGAATTTAGGGCAAAATGGACCCGTCTGCAATATCTAGCTTGCCCATGTGTTTATATTTGGCAGGTATAACACAAATAAGAACACATGTGACAGAATGGCAGCTTGCAGATGGGGCCTTCTTGCCATAAACCCCTCGAATATAAAACCCATTTTTGTGAACATTATCACTATTACCGTAATACGGCACAGTTTGGGCTGTTTCAAAAAATATGTTAAAATTACAACTTTTTTAAAGGGTTTAGAAGTGGAATTCCATTGTTTTAATTCCCCTGTTTAAACACACACCCACAACACTGCAGGCAAAACACCCCAATGCAATGCAAATGCAAAATAAAAGAAAAAAGAAAAGATAATTATATAAATACCATGCCCCAGATGTTCTCCACATGGAATGAGGTCACAGTGCAACCTTAATCTTACCATGCCTAGAAGTTGATTGTGCAATTTTATACCCCACAATTTTGTACTCAAAAAACCCCTATGCAGAGCGAAGTCCCTCACTCACAATTGTACTGAGGTTTCACTTTTGTTTGCTCCTACTCAAAATGTTACATACTTTGGGAATGTACTCATCTGGTAGAAAGCCATAAATTGCAATAATTCTGAGTTTTTGACTCACACTAACTAGTTCATATTCCATCTTGTACAAGTTAACCCACTGGCCTACTTTGCCTATCTATCGTCATCAAGCACGTACTTTTGATTGGTTACTTTGAAGGTTATCAAGTAATTATCTAAATCAGAGATACTTTAATAAAAATGTTATGTTTACAAGAATATATAGAAGCACTATTTTTAAATTGGTTACTCACCTGATACGAATATACTAACATAGATTCGAACAAGTATCAAGTGCATTTATTAAATACCTTTAAAAAAAAAAAAATATTGTTATGTTAATTCAACGATTCCCTCGATTGATTCGATAAGCAGTAATCGTTAGGTCAATCATTTCAATGTATAACCCCAAGAGTTTTAAGTTCCTGGCGGCTATTTTTAATCAATGCATGTTCACACATGCGTGTCCATTCCGGCCAACTCCTTGACCAGTTAGTAATCAACGACTTTGCATTAAGCCCATGGAATACTTAAAATGACCCCAAATTGTACACTCATTTTCGACTATAGTAGAATTTGCTCCAATTTCAATGTTTAAATGACATTCTGAATATCTTCAAAATATGCTGAGTAAATTAAAATGTTGATTTTCTCGTTCAATATCCAAGAATTGGCACAAATTTTGGGATCAGTTTATTTCTCAAACTCTTTATTTTTTTAACAGAATATGATCTAATTGGACATTTTTATTTTATTTTAACTTATGTCTTATGAGAAGGAATTTATTGATGACATTGTAAACCCATAAAGTGCTAATGTGAGCCAGTCTTAAGAACATTATATGTCATGTAAGGTCATGAATTGAAGCACAAATTGGGTAAAATTGCCTGATTGCATGATAACCTGGGTCTCTTCTATCACAATTACGGGCGCTCACAGCGCCTCCGTGCGTCCAAATCATTGCCAGCCGAAACAGACCTGGTTCGATGCGCTCGATCTATTAACACTGGAGTACAGCTTTGCTTCGAATCTCTGTTAGGTATATGCGTCCTCAGACTCAGAGGGCTATCTCATGTTGTGTCCGGTAATGACCCAATCACACAGATTGTATTAGAGGGGTGTGCCAGGGGGTTAACTCACTGAGCACTACTTTGTATATTGTCATACAATCTTTCTGATTGGCTAATTATGTGACATATGCATTCCCTGAGTAACCAATTATAATAAACTTTAAATAACCAAATCCTTGTTACATTACCACCATTCTTATAATGTTTTCTGATTTGCTCAATAATGACACATCTCTGTTTTAACCACTCGACCTGCAGTTTTCATGTGTTAATATTGCAGCTACAATCCTTCTAGAAAAATTATGTTTTGGACCACCTTCCTTTTGTTTTTTATGTTTAGGCTTCCTCACCTCATTCTTAATAATTGACTGATATAGAGATGCAGAAGATCACTGTCAGAATTTTTCTTTCTTCTCTCCAATCGACCCCCCCCCCCTCCCCACCACCCCACTACCTAATTCTTCACTTTCACACAAGCAATGTGGTAAGGTGAATTTACTAGGGAATTGGCAGGCAAAATGATCGAACGTCTAGGGCAATAGGATATTTTTTTAAATATCGGTTAAAAAAAAAAAAAAATTATTTACTAAAATTTCAATGGATTGACATTGGGATTAATTCTCATGATTTTTACCGAACATTCACATTTCACCAAAATTTCACCACAGGTACAATGTATTGTTAATACAATTCCCTTTAAAAATATTGCAAAACTGAGGGAAAATCACTCAAAATTGACAAAAAAATTAAAATGATACCAGATACCGCATACGCCAAATGTCACATAGCGTATTGATTTTAATACCACCAATAAATGAAATCAATTAAATGAAGCGGAGAATTGAAAAATGTACTGATAGCTCACAATGCAATGTACATCCGTTTCTTTGTGTTAACATACCCACTACTCGGCAGAACGTGAGAGAGAGAAAGAGAAAAAAGGTGTTAAGTTTATTAGTGCACAATGCTGCATCTTCCCCATTTTTTTGTTGTCCAACCGTGAAATGAAACACAATTCAAAAATCCTTCTCTTGCAAATTTCCAGAAGATCATGCTTTTCCGTCATCTAATAAAAAAGATAGTGCTATGGGTAAAATGGGCGTTGCAATGATAAAGCGTGGTGATTTTAATTCCCATAATGACAAACATTTTGGTTCAATGCTTCATGGTTCACTCAAAGTCAGATGAGAATCAATTACCATGCAACTTCACCATTATGTAGTAAACTGTTCATTTGTGAATTATATTTGCAACATTTCGAAAGTTCATAAAAATGCACTGACAGATAAAACAGATTTCTGATTGTAATAAGTGAAAATCAAAGATCAGTGATGTGAAACTTTATGTAAAGAATTCGTGGCAATGCGTATAACATTTAAATGAACCATTAAGCATAAATATCAAGAGAAAAATATGAAAGTCTGCCGTCGTAATATATTGGGACAAAAAAAAACTGATATAATTAAATTCTGCACTTATGCATACAAATATCACAATTCCCTAAATTCAAGGCCAAAATGATCCATAAGAAAATGCAAAGGAAGTCCTGTAGGAAACTGCTTGGTATAATGAATTGAAACTGAAACACCCTGCACTAATATAAATTCCCTTTAAAATGGAATGCCTGCATCATGCAATGCTCCCAATACTTTAATATCACCAGCAGAAGTATTCAATTATGAATGATGCTTTTCTGAGATGGGTAACTTTTTGAAGATGTATCTTCAGGATAAAACCTCACTTGCCTTTATACTCTCCAATATTTAACCCTCGTCTACAAGAGCCATTTTTGTAACACACTGAAGGGGGTATTACCATCCCCTTTGATCTCCCTTATTGAACATCTGATTCCTATAAATTTGCTACCACAGGAAAATCATAGACATTGTTTCTTTCCATTGTATCAAAAAAGCATAACAAAACACATTTGCATCACTAGACTCAAAGTTAAGGAAAGTATGAAAATAACTGGATATAGGGTAGAAAATTAATATTTTGCAATTTTACCAGCTCAAAACCGTATTAATAGCTCTATGCTGTGGTCATAAAACTAGTCATTTCCATCAAGTATAAACACAAAATTGGATATTCCTAACTTTTTGGGTGAAAAATAATTTTCCCCTATTCTACACTGTGTGTCTTTGGAATTGACAGGTTTGCTGACATTCAAACTTTATGTCATTCTGACGTAATGCAAGCATGTTGGTACTCATTTCGGTATCATTGGAACGTGAAGGCCCAGAGCTAACTATTTGGTGGTTGCCAAACCCATTCATCACTTTGGGATCACCCTGTACCTTACTTATACGGGTGTTCTTTTACGCTGAAAAGAGCGTAAAATGTCAGTCGACAATAATACACATTAGGCACACCAGAAAAGGGGATTTTAGTAGGATGCCCAAAAAAATAGAGGGCCCCATTTGGTAGATGAGAGTTGAGAGGAGATTAAAAACTTAGAAGAAACAAAATCGTAATATTAGAAAAGGGATTACCATTAACCTTACTCAAAAGTGTTTCCAACATTCCTTACTCTATTATGCTTAAAAATCTGGCATGCCCAAAAGCAGTATCAGGTAAGTTTTATTCCTGTAATACCTTTAACTCTTAACAACTCTCTTGAGTACGTCTTAGAGTCTGTTAAAACCTGCCTATTTCTGTACTTCATATTCCGCTGTGGAGATACACTACTTGCATACAGTGGGCATTACAGATCATCAACGCAGGGGTGCAAAAGAAGAACTTAAAACTGTGTAACCAACCACATTGCTACACTGGCTCTTTAAATCTTGAACCCGAAGTCAGTAGTTTACAATTATGTATGCTAGTGCACGAGATCCAAAATAATCCTACTTTAAGGTCAGAGTTCTGAGAATGAATACTCTGTCTTACTTGATAACACACAGTTTTTGCACTTTTCCTTGCCCCTGACAATTCCTGGGTAACGCACTCAAGTATTATATTCTGCAATCAAAGTAAACAGCTTCAAATTCAAGAGAAAACCAAGAGAGGTGGTTAATATGAAACTACACATCCATCGCTTGTCTTCAACGGAACCCCTATCTGTGAATTCACCACTGGTGTTATGGTATCTCAGATTGGTGCACAGTGACTACTGAAGTCAGTTTCTCAGTGCTCTTGCTTACAGGGTCACAAAACTGAGAATACTGCATAACTGCAAGTTTTTAACTCCCTTTTTTTGCAATTTTATGAGTGATGTCACTTTTTTCCATATTCTTCTAAAATGGCTCTTCAATTAACAGATGAATGTTTCAATTCAAGAAAAGTTCTTAGCACATATACTCTAGCTAATTCACCAAATCTTACGCCAGAAAAAATGTTTAAAGTTCAATAGATGAAGACATGCTCCTTTATTGCATTTCATCTCTAGGCCCCGGGGGGGGGGGGGGGGTTTAAAGCACGCAGTGACCCAATCTTGTTTACCCAGATTATGTTAAAATGCCACTTTTTCGTTACCCTCTTCAATGTCAAATTGATAAGGCTATTAATTATAAACCAAATTACCAAGTTGTACCTGCCACTGAAATCAAACAATCTGTTAAAAGCAAATGCAGCGCCAAAGCAACTTAAACAATTAAAATGCAAGCAACTGGTAGATCAAGATCCCTCACTCTATTCACGGATCATGGTTAGGTTCTGGGACTTAAGGCTAAGCTGCTGAAGGACAGGGGGAGTGCAGCCATATTGAGTGTGATATTCCTGCTGTTCCAGACTGGGTCAAATAGGTACTACATGTTGTTTATCAATGTTTTTCCCTTTTTGTTTGTCAAATATAACTTAGGACACCCTTGGGAACCTCAAATAAAAAAAAAAAAAAAAAAAAAAAAAAAAAAAAAAAAAAAAAAAAAAAAAAAAAAAAAGAATTGTGAGAAAGATATAAAGACAATTCTTGAAAAAGCTTTTGCAAGAGATACCATGACACAAAAAGTTTCCACTTTAAAACAAAATGACTGGCACTGCATGCGAAGCTGGAAACTATTCTACTTTGCTGCAAATAGTGCACCACAATAGCTTGACCCTTAATTGACCTCAAAAGACTTTAAAACATTGTTTTTTGCATCAAGGTGTTCCTATCCCGAAGTATTGCCTCATAATTCCCATTTGCTTGATTCTTTGGATTCAGAATAAATTGTTAATAAGCTTTTTATTCATTCCAACCAACAGGCCTTATGGTGTTATAAAACATTATGTGATGTTAGGCAAAAATACCAACGATACATCTGCACATCATGTACAGTCCACATATTCCAGGTTTTCATCCAATGGCATACCGACCGGGGGAAAGGGAGATTTTCCCCATCTGGCTCAAAAGCAGGATGATATTGACCAAAATATGCCATTTTCATCCCACTTCAAGGAATTTTTACTAATTTAAGCCAATATTTGGAGCAAACTCAAGTAAATTGGCAATTTTTGTGTGCTGCAATGTGGCAAATAAGTTCAGGCACAATTGGCGCAAATCAACTGGGGCACTTATGAAAAAATTTTGCCCCCTCTGTGGCGACAACTTGGGAATTTTCCCCCCTCTGGATCGACTGCCTTTGTACGCCACTGTTCGATACGGTGGTGTGCAGGTCTGATAGACAACATTTTTACCAAAAAATAAGGGAAAAAGGGGGGATTATGTGTTTTACAGACAATGACCACACTACAGGTAGATATGCATTTTGTTTTTCAACATCAATGGAAAATGTCAATCTTTTCTGTGTATTTTGAGCAATTTGTGTAAATTCCAATACAATCTATACAGGACTGAATTATTTAGAAGGTGATCAATTCACGAACATTGCAACCGCTGCGACTCTGAACTTGCTCAGACTATCGTGACCTGACCATATTAATGTCCATAAAAATCATCGAATAGGTTTTAATAGTTTTAGGCCCCATTTTAGAATCCAACACAATTTGCAGAAATGCAGCTGGAAGCTACCTATTGAGGCAACTCACCATGCATACCCTGAAGTCTCTCTAGGCCTGGTTCATGCTGAGTTGAGCAATTATAAAAGATATCAAAATTTTAGCAAATGTATTACTTTGGTTCATTATAGTTACACAAATTTATTAAAATGGTTCCTTAGATTTGAGACTTCATTGCACCAATGCCAAGGGTCTATTCTTCCAGCTGGCTTGACATAAGGGGGAATTGGGAGAAAAAATCCACCCCTGCTAAGACACAATTGCCCCTGTTTCTTCTTTAATTGTGACACCAGGATTAAAGATGCCAAAAACTGACTCCTAAAATCTTTGAAAATTAATGCTTTTACTTTAACAATTCTTTAGCATATTAATGAGATTTGTAGTTGGAGCTTTTCCTTCAACATCAATTAGATCTAGTTATGGTAGTTACATGAAACATCCATATAAGGGATCTTTAACCACAGCACTCTGATCCAAAAGATCCCAAAGGGTTTCTTCAGAATAGGCTTCATAGTTTTGATCATATGAAAATGATAAAAGAGTTCCTTTAGCCTCACTGCACGAGCCATAGACTTCAAGAGGTCAAGATAGTCAAACTACCACTTTGCACTTTGCCAACACAACTAACAATTCATTTACACATCTACACATTATACCCTGCATCCAACCAACCTGTTCCTGTGCTTCTTCCTGTGAGGGGGTAAGAGGGCAGTGGTCCCCGGGGAGGGAAAGAGGTGAAAAAAGGCGTTAAATGTGTTACTACTACCCCGTTTGATAGAATGGTATTGGAATGTGAATGGTTGATGATGCACTAGCAGCAATTGTATCTAGTAAGTCTTGTAATGCCACAAGAATATATAGTGTTTTTGGCAAGCTTTGCTTCTTTTTGGCTATCCACAAGTCCTTGGCAATGACTTTTGCTATGTGTGGCACTATTTGTGTGTTATTGAATGCCCTCAATCCAATCCAGCAATCCATGAACAAGCCTGGCAGGATTGAGTGAATCTGCTTTAAGCCTTTCTTAAAGATTTTTCTTTGAAGTGAACAGTTGATTGCCAAGTTATTTCCTTTGAATATGAGCTGCCAATAATTCGACCAAACTTTCCCCAGCACACTCGGCCTATGTCTGTGATATCACATGACCTAGATAATTGACCAATTAGCAACTGTTAAGATAAGTTTTGAATAAAATTGTACTTTTCAAAATTAATTCTAAAAGTTGTCCACAATCTCATAACCCAAGACTAAGTTCGGTGGAACCTCTACATTATTATACCAACAATTCTGACTTCCATTTGCATTTGGGTATTCAAGTGACACAGAGATTGTCAACAGTCTCTCAAGGCATGTTGAAGGCATTTGCTGGTAGGTGGGCACATTTTGTTCCCAAAATTATGTTATTTACTGGAACGGATACATGTATATGTATGCTAATGGTCATGAGTCTTGATGGCCTGTGAATGTTTTGTGTTACATGTTTACATACGACAATTCACCCTTTCACATTCCCACAATGCAATTAAAAGGGAGCTGAAGACATCACAGGCAATATTCAATGTAACTGGCATAGTAAATAAGCGGATGAACCTGTGACCGCATGCGTACCTGTCTTGGTGAGATGCTAGTCCTATCTGTATACTACATCCCAAGAAAGTGAAATCAGTGACTCACAGAAGTGATTCGAGAATACTGAGTCTGTGATGCGCATGCATACACTCATTGGCATGAAGATGACATCTGCTCACATCACAATGCATTCCAGACAATGTGAGACCACTGAATTCTGATTCTACCATAATATCTTCAACATAACTCCGGAATTACAGTACTCACAAGAAAAAACATTATTTTTTATGTAAGGTCATCTCCCATCCCACTATATCAATTCGTAACGCTGAACAAATGAAGTACAAATAAATCTTTATCAGTGTCGAGTGGTGTGGTTAATATTTTCCTGAACCTTTGATGAACATTGGGGGTTGGGAAAACCCCAACTTATTTTAAGAATTAGTCACCATGTGCAAATCACAAATAACTACCAGTCAACGACAGGGGGTAGTTTATCGCATGCATATGAAACAGTGTTAGGTGTCACCTTGAATACTGTGCCTTTAAATGGTATGACAGATGTTCTGCAATGAAAACGATCTCAGTGTGCAAGATTCCACAATTAATTGCTTAGAGGTTTTAAAGCTGAGCGCACAGACATCTGTCCTGTCCTGTGCAGCATGTAGTGTGTTGTGTTAGTGATTAATTTGACAACTTGCTGATAGACCTTTGTATTATTGGTTAGATTCTAGATGCAGCTTTAAGTGAATTTGTGAAATAATCGCGATTACCTGAGAGAAGCTTTTTCCACTTAAATTTGAATTTAAAATTGGTTTGAATTAACTCGGAGGGCTTCTGTTTCTCTGTGCAAAGTGTGCACACAAACATTTCCATGTTTGACACCTACTTAGAAAAGTAGTAACTGAAAGCGTATGTGTTGGGTGTGTGTGTCTATGTGTATGTGTTTGCATCTGTGTCTGCATATAACAATTTTTATATTGTTTCCCCGGTTTTAAGCGGGTTAGATGAATAAGAGACATAATGCCAACTTTCCACATCTTGCTTCTTCAAGGAAAGTTAGGCATTATGTCTCTTATGCATCTGCATAAACTTAATCTAAGGCAAGAGCTTGTATAGTTTTTCTTTATGCAGTATGTGCAGGCACAATTATACTCTGTCCACTCGAAGTAATGAAGTAGCGATGCGGGCGTATACATTGGACCGACTTTCAGCGCGCGCGTATAGGTAAAGCACAAGCGCACTGCAACTGAAAGGCGGCACTGGGTGTACGCGCGCGTCGCCACGTCATCTTCAATGAGGACAAAGTTATAGATCAATACAACTCTTCAAAGTTGAGATAAACCTTAGACCATGCCTGGAATTACAAGGAAATTTAACAAAAAATTCAACAGGTTTCTCCTTCCAGAATTGATATCAAAAAACTATGGTAAATGCTTCCAAACTAGGTTTGTAATCATTGGTCTTTTTTTTTTTCAGTTCAAAGAATTCAGAAATCTCAGCTAGAAATGCCCAATTTTATTCAATCCTTTCATTTTGGTTACTATTTATGTGAATTTGTCTGTCCTGTCTGTCTTCAATGGCTTTTGGTGAATCCTACACCTAGCACCAATGCAATCCCTGAGCAAAGGATCTTCAATCCAGTGGACCAGGAATGGATGGTTTTGGTATGATGCAAATGCCAAACCAAAGAATGGGTTTGGTCTATGATAGCACCAACTTTGGGTGGTGTGGCAATAGCTACATGCAGCAAACACTGAGTTCCATTAAGTGTAATAAACTTAAGGGTTAAGCTTACATAGCAGTGTGCTGTAGACAAACTCACCATAAATAGTAATGATGACATATTATTCACACAGCCCATGAACCACCAAACCAAACCTCAAAGTCTAGTTATTAAATATTATTACTCCGTTTCATTTCAGTGTAGAGGAACTTACCGTCTTTTCACCACTCCTTTCCTTCTTTCGTCGCCTCGGAATTTTTTCATGTTGCTATAAAAATTAAGAAAAGAGGTGTAAAGAAAACAGATATTAAATCTTCACAGCCTGGCATGAACGTTAATCAAGCAAATTTACAAGATATTGTAGTAATTGTTATTGGATTAAAAGTACAGACATGGTACATCATATTTAGTATCTAACTGGAAAACAAATGGGTTTCAATGATGAAGCAGTGATGTTAATACCAAGTTACTGGAATTCCTGAAATGGGCCTGAATTTGAATTTGACTATCTTTTACTAAATTCCTGAAGTCAGGATTCTATTTCCTGAATTTCAGAAAATTCCTGAAAAGTTACATCCCTGATGAAGGTTCAATTCTTGCAGGACTAAGATTTTCCTTTTTCATTACCACTTCTATTACGTGAACTGCGCCTACATAATACCATCTGACAGTGTTTTGTTTTGGCGGGGAAGTGAGCATACATAGCAACATGTCCAAAGTATTGGACATCTAAAGATGAGCAGAATGCACTATTAATCTGAAAATGATTGTGAAATTACCATAAATCCTCCAATACATAATTTTACTATAGTAAATTACCAAAAATCTTCCAAATGTGTAACAAACCATACCATCTGACCTCCTTATAATGCAAGGAACTACCTTCTTCTTATCGTGTCCAAACACTGTGGTTCTCAAATATGATCCAGCCAGAGATGGGTACAACGTCTGGCTGCTTCACTGAATTCCGCAAGGTCCTTGTTTGTGCATTGTTGCTCCAGCAGTGGGCAGACCAAGAGGTGTTCCATTGTCTGTGGTGCTGTTCCACAGCCACAGGTAGTATCCTGATCTGCTTCCAGATAGCCCCACTTCTGCAAGGAAACCTTAGATCGGCCAGTTCTGGTTCTACCTGAATTTGATTCATGTTTAGGGACCACAAAAGGGTCTTTCTCAAAAGAAAATGGAAAGTGAAATGCTCCTTTTTAGTCATAAAAAACAAATGCAAAACAAGCTGAACTCCTCATGGTTAGAATTTTAGAGAGAATTGATTCTTGCAAAGATTCTCTTGAACAAATTAAATGGAGAAGAATCTAAGATTCTCTTAAATTTTGATTGCAAAAATCTAAACAGATTCTCGCACTTTTCCACGAATTTCTAACCCTGCTCCTTTGTTTATTGAATTTTTACATAGCTCCTGCCCTCAAGGCCAACTTTTTTGCTTAACAACATTTAATTCATTCAATATTTATTGAACTCTTTTTATCTACAATTACACTATAAATTGAAGTCACTGCACTCTGTGTTAAAAACAGCAATTTACTACCAAATCTATCAAAACCCAACTGAACAATATTACACTGACAAGCACCATCATTAGTACAACGTAAGGGGAGCCTATGAAGACAAATTAGGCAAAAAAATGGTTGATATTGCCTTTTTAGATTATTTAATATGAAAAACCTGTGAAAAATTGAACTTTAATATGCTTTTTATTTGATTAAAAATCGGATATTGCGTTGCAATAAATTTTATGTTTATTAAAGAATCAAAGTTTGATCCCAAACTTCGCCAAAAATTGAAATTTTCCTTTACAATGCATGCGACTTAATTCTGTATGCAGGGCTATTACTTTCAGGAGGGAGATATTTAAAGGCTATTCAAACGGAATTTCGCATCTGTGCAATTTCATACCACTAATTTCTCTGCAATAATACATGCTATCTCTATGAAATTGGAACATTTACTGATGACAAACATATACTACAACCAACAGAGGGAAATTTTATTTCGCTTTTTTCGGCCATTGACGAGAGGTTACATAATCAAATATGCGCATTTTTAACGATTTTGCCAGCGTTTAAACCCCCACTAGACCTTACCAAAGAGAAATTGAACAAAAAAGCTTTGTAGGGTATAGTTAATTTCAAAACATTACTTAATTAAAAGCTGGTTTGGTCGAAAAAAGCTTTTAATGGCCGATGAAAACTGTCGGTACGAAAATTTTTCTATATTAATCCAAGATGGCTGGCCGTTGCCATAGCAACGGTAACCGGAAAATATGGATTTTCTTGTTTTGTAAAAACTAGTTTCCTAACCAAACTATATTCTGGATTACAGCATATCAAAGGTGAATTGATTATTTAATAACAATAATGATGTTTCACCTCAAGCTCCCTTAATGTATGAAGGGGGCCTTCAAAAATACAAACTACCAAAGCTTTACTTCCAGAGTAAAGCCAATTGAGGGAGGAGGAAAATGCAAAAAAAGTGCTAAAACTATTATGTATTGCTGAATGGAAATTCATAGGTTGAGAAATGAAAACTACACATGAGTTTGTCTTATAGGAATGAAACTTTATACGTGTTGGTAGCAAACAAACATATACTATTGATATTAGTCCTTCTGTACTTACCCCGAGTTGGCGTATTAATGAAGAAAATTTCAGGGGGTCTCAATAGGAGGCCCGGGGCCACAATCCGGCACGCCCAACCATTGATAATTGGTCCTTGACTTGCTCTATATATAAAGGGAAACATACAAAATTCTCGGTATTATTTGGCCCTCAAGTAGGGAACCTCAAAATATGTTCGGCAAGACTCTGGCCTTCATCTAATATAATTGAGAACCCCTGCCAATGACTTGTATTATGATGGTGCTAGCCCTCATGGCTGACCAAGTACCTGCTGACTACTGGATTGCCTAACGGTGTGTTATTATTTGGAGGAAGGTCAATGCCTTGGTCCTGGTGTTACTTCTGGCATGCACTTTCTGATTTTTTGTATAGCTTCTAAACCTATACTCTGCCTAAATGTCTTTAATTTCATATCGAAATTTTGTGATAAATATTTCCAAATATTAACGCAATAACAGCACATTTTTAAAGAGCATCCCAAATTCCAAAAAAAATTGAGAGCATTATAATTGGCTAGTAAACTACACTGTGAATGGTTTTTTTTTTTTATTAAAGCGCGAACTTTCTATGTATCGCAAAAAAGAAGGAATTTTGAAATTAACGATATTAATATTTGTTATATCCACTATAATTCAGTGGCTGCGGCAACGCTCCTTCCAATATGGAAAATAGCCGTGGAGTAGTTTAGAAAATAGTAGCACCATGTAGTGTCTAGGTTACCCATTTGAGGTTCGTTGGTCAGACAGTCAAGTTATGGAGGTGGTCATTTTATTGAGGTGGTACTATTTTATACCGGACGGACAGAATTTAGCGTTTCCAGCTCGCGGTTAAATTATAAACGGGGAGGATTCTGATTCTAGTTACAAATTGATTCATTGTAACAAATCGCATTTTGAACATACTGTTTGCAGGTTAGTTTACTAGATAAATACCAAAAACAACTGGTAAATAAATCTATACTATCTGGAAAATTGGGGGGAGTGGGAGCTTCTTCAAAAATAAGTGCTAATTATTGCTTTAAAGTATTGAAAGGTTGTTTAGCAAATGTGACCCCACAATGGTTAATAACTGCTGTATACATGCACTATATTGCTAGACAACAGTCAACATCATATTATGTTACTTTGTATACATGAATGTATGCAAAAGAATGAACTTTGTAATTTTTAAAAAAAAAAAAAAAAAAAAAAAAAAAAAAAAAACCCCTTTAAAATAAAATTTGTTAACTTCCAATGAATATTTTCAAAGGGCTGTCAGTATGTAAGATTTTTTGTTAAAGGTGCGGTTTTCGAGCGTCTTGGGACACCCCTGATTTTCCCGGAAGTAAGCATCTGATTTTGATATTCAGATGAACAAGGCCCCGTATTTTTTTCTCATTGTCGTCCTGAAATTTGAGCCCTCAAATCCATTTCCTTCCCAGATATAAACAAAACCGCCGTTTTAGTGGTTTAACCATCAATCTTAGCATAGTATTGACTAGGGCTTTGATAAATTGCATTATTCGTTTCTCTACCATCAAAACCGCAAGTTTGTTTCCCACGGTACTTGATTGGGGATGATGTGCAAGTGCCAGGCTCTAATATCAGTAGAGAACACACTACACATAAATCGGAAAAAAAGCACCTTAATTTCCGATTAGCACAAAAAAAAGATTCAAAATCATGCAATTGAAGCTAATTTTACCAACACTGATCAAAACCACCCAATTTCCCGCAAATTGGGTGATTTTGCCAACCCCAAAGGTTGTTTTTCTTATGTTGAGAATGTTTGAAGCACTGGCATTTTTTTGCTCATATGAAGCAGATTTCTGTGACATAAATAAAATATGCTTTGGCAGCTGCAGGTCAGTTAGCTAAATATACAATATTGAATTGTACATCCATAAGTCAGAGGTCCACCTTTTCATGCAATCTGTGCAAAATGCGAGAAATAGAGGCAATATATTGCATTACATGAGAACTTATGATCTTTTGTTTGAGCATATAGCCTTTTTGTGGCAGGCAAAAGACAACCGCTCCAGTACTTTGACACCTTTAGCTTAATAAAATTCTTCATAAGAAACTTATCACAATAACATACTTCTAAATTATTTGTTGCCACAGGCCACCATCAAAAATGTAGAATTGATGCCACTTTGGATACTGATCGCCCAATCTATTTTGGGATCTCCGTGGAGACCCATACTTGTTGCCATTAAAACAACCATTCCTAGCTACACAAATAGTCAAATGCTGTTGAAACAAGCGATTACACACACTGCATCCTGCACCCAATTGAAATTGATATCATCGTCGGCCCATCGCAAAGCATTTTATTCAATAACCCTCATCTTGTTCATGGTACTTGGAGCACAGAATTTCCACTGCAAATGCATCTTTCTTTTTTCTTTGTCGTCTCTACCATCCTAATAGGTGGATATCCTATTCTGGAAATGTACATACCAGCACCGTGGAACTGTCACATGAACAACAGTTTTTTTTTTCCCACTCTTTGTTTGCTGTAACCCGTTATAAATTTTGTTTCAACTGTGATAAATGCGAATCAGCATTTTAAGGAGCGGTCGTGTAATCCTTTGTTGTTCACAGTGGTATCAAGGTATGAACTAGACAGTCCACAAATAACATTTTCTTCCACCAGAACATTTAGAGAAAATACATAGCAAATCTAATAAGTTGTAAAGGAAGAAATGTCTTTTTTTTCTAAATTACATTTAAAACAATGCAAACTAAGTCATAGGGAAGTATCTTTTTTTCCTAATTCTTAAAGTTACCACTTCTTTCATGTTGAGTAACATGGTCAAATAAGAGAGGGAGAGGTGTTGGAAAACTATTATTAGATACCCTTGTACTCATACACTGCCCATCTCAATACTCCGTGAATAATACCAATCTAGTACTCCGTGATACCCATCTCGTAACTCCATTGCTACCCATCTAGTACTCCGTTATACCCTCAGTACTCCTGTATACCCCCTACAATCCTCGCAAAAGACTTGGAACACCCAGCGCTTTCTTATGCAATCAAGCGTGATACGTTGCTGGAGTGATAAAATTCATTCTCCAACTCCAAGGGAAAGCAGTAGCTGGGAGCATTGATTTACCCTTCCCCCCTCCCCCTCAGACAATGTTGAGACCCCTTCTCAACACGATCAAACTTTGGCCTCTGAACAACATTGTACGGGGGAGCGGGGGCATTTTTACACTGAATGCGCTTAATTGTTGCCAAGATTTTTTGCGATGATTGTCCTGAGTCACTTGCAAAAAATATCTAATTTCACGTTTGGCTTTCATAAGTCCAAAATCTCAAGATAGATCAACCAAATTCTCAGGAGATCTTTTACCCTTATATACCTACAATACAGAGAAATCTGAGAGAAACGATTTGCCATAAAGGAGTAGTCAAGAGTACTGAAAAAATGGTCCACTATAAACTAAACATACCGTCACATTGCATTTCTTCAATTTTTGTCCAAATCAAGTATTACAAGCTTTCTATTTTCAGTGAAAAGGGAAAAACTAATAAATCTTGCACACAGTGCACATGCACGAGTTTTGGCGAGTTGACAGAACAGACGGTTTGGATTCCAAATTAGATTTTTCATTTATGATCATTTCATGCACCAATTAAATCTACGATGGATGTTTGTGGGTAATGTGACTACCATTTATGTGGCTTTTAGAATTTCCTCACTTGTAAGGGAAATTTTTGAAGCCTTAAAAAGCGCAGCAATTTTAAACACAACGTTTACGATAAAATTCTTTTGGATATATATTCGTTCTACACGCGTGTCTTCTATGGTGTAAATATTGGCCTATCATGCTTTTTTTTTTCATTACTAAGAAGTAAACAAAGGGAAGAATACATGGAAATAGAAAAAAAAGTGAAAACAGTTGGATACGAACCCGTGAAACTTTGGATATCAAGTATTGCGAGCTAACCACTCTACCCCAACTGACGTCGTGTGTAATGTGAGGTGAATTTGTAACGGCAAATGCTATCATGGTCAAGTTGACTGCAAGCCCTACACACGGTTAACCCCGTGCTTTACCATAACAAATCTTGATTGTTTCAGAATTCTTGAAAAAAAAAAAATGAATTTTAATCATGGATTGAGGATGGTGGAACCCACGCGGTAACTCCGAGATGATATTCCGACATTTGAAGGGCGCGTTTTATTCGGCGTGTTAGAGAAAGCAAACAACGGTTTTATTACCCTGGTGTTCAGTCAATAAGAGCATACAACATGTTTTTTTCTTTCATGCGAACCATCAAAACCCTCGTATTCATGTGGCATCATTACAACTTTACCACCATTTGCACTTTAAAAACCAGTAGCCTCATTTCAAAGTCGAAGTTCAGTGACTTCGGCATTGTTTCATATATGACTGACGAAATAGAAATGAGTGGCAGGATGTTTTCCACGTCATCATATTTTGTTGCTAAAATGATGAATAGTGATAATAGACCTATTGGCTGAGAATCGGTAAATATCAATGTTAATAAATATCTAATTATCAAATGTGAAGAAATAAGCTCAAACTGTGGGTAATATCATAACACGAAATTTAGACTTATACCGCACCACAATCACAAAATGTCAGCCAGTGAAAAATAAATTCACTGGCCATCAACGAATTTGAAGATGTGAGCTTGGGTTCACTTGTCCGATTTTTTGAACGCCTAGAGAAAACATATCAATAATCTTACCTTTCTGAACTATTAGCGTCCGTTGATAGAGTATTGAACTAAGAAAACGGAAGATTCAAGGTTCAAATCTTGATTTCATTGAAATTTTCAGTAGATTCTAAAATTGTTAATGTTATATAAATAAGTTGTAGTCCATTTTTTACCCTCCTTATATCAGTTTCATACCTTTTTTTTCTATCGTTCTGATATTATTGTCACCATTTTTTGTAGGTCCTGGCATTAGAGACATCATAGAGGCAGTTTACAATTATGTTTTCATTACCCTGAAATGTTTGTGTTATGCTTAAGTCCTGTGAATCGTTTTTATTTGCAACGTTTGAAACTCCAAAGTTTTTGAAATTAGGTATCATTATTTTAAATGTATGGAAGAAATATCCTTCAAATAGGTCACTGTCCTCATGATTTACGGTAAATATGAAATGTGCAGATGGCTTTACGTGGAATCTTTTCGTACTGTTTTTTAATCTATAAAGGGCTCTTGCAAATAAAATTTAAAGTGACGCATTCTCAGAATACAACGTATTTCCTTCGGTTTTGTTTGAATCAAAGAACAATGTTCGTCTCATATTATGTGTGAAACCCAAGCATGTCTCCTATGCACAAATACTTCTATGCTATAATATTTAAATATATGGAGCATTACCGTATTACGGATTATTTTCATAAAATTTTGTCACAATCTATGGAAACGTCAGAACAAATATCCTAAAATTTGGTGTTTATTCTTTTGCTGTTTTAATTACAGAGCAAAACTGAAATTAGATGACAAATTTTTGCAAATGTACCAGACAAACCTCGCAAAAAGAACTTGGAACACCACGCTTCTTAATTGCAATCAAGCGTGATCTTTGCTGTGAGTGAATGGAAATCATTCTCCAACTCCAAGGGAAAGCAGTAGCTGGAGCATTGTTTTACCCTTCCCCCCCCCCCCCCCTCCCCATCATCCATTTGAGACCCCTTCACAACACGATCAAACGTTGGCCTCTGAACAACATTTTACGGGGGAGCGGGGCATTTATTTACAACAAACCCTGAATGCGCTTTATTGTTCCAAGAATTTTTGCGAGGATTGTAGTACGCATGTGATACCCATCTAGTACCATGTGAATATCCACCTAGTCTCATGTGATCCCATCCTGGTACTCATAGGATTCCCATCTAGAAACTAATGTGTCCCATCTAGTACTCATGTCATACCCATCTAGTACTCATTGATACCCATCTAGTACACTGTGATATCCACTATGTAGTACTCATGTGATACCCACCTAGTACTCATGTGATACCCACCTATAACTCATGTGATACCCATCTGGTACTCATGGGATTCCCATCTAAACTATGTGATCCCAACTAGTACTCATGTCTACCCATCTAGTACGCATGGATACCCACCTAGTACTCATGTCATACCCATCTATTACTCATGTGATATCCACTATACTCACGTCATACCCACCTAGTACTCGATGTGCTACCTATCTGGTAACCATGGGAATTCCCTCCAGAACTATATGAATAACCCACTAGTACTCATGTGAATGTGATACCAATCTAGTACGCATGTGATACCCATCTAGTAACTCATTAATACCCATCTAGTACCACGTAATACCATCTAATACTCAATTTGATACCCATCTAGTACTCATGCGATACCCATCTAGTACTCCCATGTGATACCCCATCTAGGACTACATGTGGAATGGCCATCATACATGTGAAATACCCATTGTACTCATGTTATACCCATCTAGTATTCATGTGATACCCATTCTTTGTTCATGTGATATCCATGAGGTATCTAATGTAACCTATGTGATATGCATTGAATCAAAGTAAGTATGTTGTAAAAAACCTAGTTTACACCCCTTAATCCTTTGTCAATTTGGCTTCAAAAAATGGTAAAAAGTCTTCATTTTCCTGGGCACATTCAGAAGTAGCATGAAAAATGTATTGAAATGGGTCGAAACAAGCCTATAGACCTTGTTGGTGTTTTAGATGGCTTTCCAGATCACCTGCAAACATTTGGAAGGCCAACCTCAAAGCTACTGAATTATTGGTTCAAACTTATAGCCACTGGCCATTTCCCAAAGTGTTTAAGGGTAACTCCCCATTCCCCGATCCTCACCCTTGACCCCATCACTCACCCCTCAAACTGGTATTTTTTTAACATTAGAAACCTGTATTTTTTTCTCATTTCATCGCAAAATATCATGGTTAACTCCTCCCATTCAGATTTTAATCTATGGGCTATTATAACACGCACAATTAACCACACACCCCGGATAATTACTGTTCACACTGAAACGGTATGTCCCATTCAATTTAATTTTGGAAGTACAGTACTTTGGCAATGGGCCTTCTCCTAAAACACTAATGAAAAGACATGTTTAAATGCGTGGAGTACTTTAAAACAGTACCAATAGTCATGATTCTAAAGGAAGTATGCAAACTATAAGTTCCACGATGATGATAATTGCCCACAAACTTTCATCTTACAAGTATGAGCTTAAACAAATAAATATCCCAAATCTAATTGGTATCCCCAAAATAAAGTTACCAAGTAAGTGATAAAAAGTGTATTTTCCAGCATTAATGACTGACAACATAATACTTTAGGCTTCAGATACCACTATATTTCCCCTGCATTTTAATTACAAATTGTCTGGCACTTAAAGCCTGTGTGTTTCACATGGATACGCATTATTGGGGTCACATGATTGAGAATGCCTGAATGAGGTGATGGATCAACACATTTAATTATTATCGGTAGCCATGCAAACTACTGTCTGTGTCAAGAAGTGGCATGATATATTTGCACACATCATTTTGATTTCAAGATTCGGAGTTTAAAGCTGCACCTTGCAATTCTATCCACATTTGCCAGTGAGTGAATTGAGCGAGCGAGCAAGGCAGGCGAGCGAGCGAGCGAGTATTGGTGTTTATGTTCATTCTTGATGATTACTCATGTTTCAAATACAACATTCCTTTTGCACTGCTTTGAAAGCCTCTATGCTATAATTCTCTTAACTGCCCAGAAAATTATGAAACATGCCTTAATTCAGAGTGCAAAAATCTTTGGTCAGCAATCTTTTGGAAATCCACTTCTCACAACTAAAATTTTTACTTTTTTGAGACATAAAATCTGAAATCCAGAAATTTCCTTTTAGCTGATTTCAACTTTTTAGCTTACCTGTATTTTGCGCAAACAACCATGCTTTATTTCTGTATGCATCGCGAATAAACTGTAAATCAATGGTCGTTTCATTTTGCAAATACGTAGCCCGCATTTTCTGCCTTTAAGTAAAAATTTTAGCTTTTTTCAGTTCAGCCGTTTTTTTTACTCTGTACCCAGTTTTTGCACTATATTTTCAGTGCTTTTCAGCCTTCTTTCGAGCGACGTTTTTTCAAAACGCCCACACTCACCGGTCTGTTACTGCAGATTTTCCAAATGACAAAATATCTGTTAGTTTGGAAAAAAAACAAAACCATACTGAATTGAAGAGGGACCCTTAAAATGCAGTGCTTTAACTGTTATCACACACTGCAGAGTTTCTACTTTAAAAATCAAATTTAGAGTGCTAAGAAGCCTCTTCATTTACAGTTTTTCCCCAACAGCTGAATTGAACAGTACTGAAAACC
>JAMKCH010012256.1:0-27286 GCA_023653785.1 Ophioderma brevispina
CCCCCCCTTTAGCCAGAGTTGAGGAAAGTGTGTTAGGGATAATCCAAAATAGGATTTAAAATTGAATTGTGATCTGCGTTAATTCAATCAGAGTGTTTTTTACTTATTTTATTTTTTTAAAACCAGTTTTTCCTGCGAAAAATCTCTTGGTTATAAAAAACCCACGCAGATTCATTATGGTTTCATGAATCTGTGGCCAAGAAAATTGTTCTTTGTAGACAGTGGCGGCGCCAGACCTCTTTTCTGCGGGGAGGGGGGGGCAAACGGGGGAAAAGTGAAATGTGGAGGGGGAAAAATCGCTGATTTTTTTTTGCCCCAAATCTGCCGAATTTTGCCAAAAATCTTTTTTCTTTCGCCTGGGGGGGGGGCAAACTAAGGGGGGGCAGAAAAAATGGGGGAAGCCCCCTTGCCCGTGCGCCGCCACTGTTTGTAGAACCTTTAACTCGGTAGGACTCATTTAAGGCATGCTAATAAAACATCTTTCAGACTTCTTGGTAAACAGAAAAGAACTATTTTGGGGGCCATGAAATTATTTTCAAAGAGTTCTCACTGCCTTTTACGTTTCTTAACATTTCCAAAATATACGCAACACCAACAAGAATGTTTTCCTCGGACTAGCAGTGCTTAGGGTGCTATATACGGCAAACAGGGTTCTATTTTGCACCGTTATTCATTGGGGAATCTTGCCCCCCCTTCCCCCTTAAAATTAGTGATTTTCTGCACACGTGCCAATTTACGTGAAAAAAACATAGGTCCTATACTATAGCTAACAAATTTTAAATTACCCCCCCCATTATAATTCCGATAACCCACTTATTTCAAAACAAATATATAAACAACACACACCATGTCCTGAGAAGTTTTATTACCCCCCCCCCCCCAGTCTTTGTTGTTTCTTTTCAGCTGGCACCACAAATCTTTTACCCAGGAATTTGTACAGAAAAAATTCCACAGAGAGAGAGAGAAAAACATGAGAAAATAGTCATAGTTTTTAAAGAGCTCTCTCCCTATGCAAGCTCTAAGTACGGATTGAACTTTTGAATTAAATTTTGTTACTTTGAATGTGTAAGAAACAGCACAACATAAATATAAAACTTAGACAGTGTGTTTTAAATATAAAACTGAGACGGCGTTTTAAAGGTTATTGGCATTTTTGCTCTACTCAGAGACATTACAATGAAATGCAATCAAGCGCGCGCGATCGTAACACAATGAGAAGTTTTGTGGTCAGACATATCTCCCAGGAGGTCTGTCGGGGTTTTGATGTGTTCCGCCTTATTGCCATGGGCTGCATTGGATTGGCCGGGTGTAATATCGCTTACACAGATTAAAAGCTAACGATTGATCGTGATTACCATTATATACTTGCGGGTGCTAAGTTGGTCGCGGAGACGTGCCCTAAAGTTAAGGAACGTCAGGGGGGGATATGACATCCAACCTAACAGTCAAACCGCAAATTCAAACCGGCATCAATTTTCGGGTGCTAATCTGCTTAAGACTTAAACGGTAGGAGGGCGCTCTTACACATATCGAACGGTTACACACAGACTTGACTAAGACTAGGGGCCTTTTCACGATATTTAATCTAATGACCGTATTTTCCCCCGAAATTACACTATTGTGCAGCGGGGTTTATTACTAACCCCGACGGATTTTGAAGCAATGATTTTTTTCTTACTTTATCATGATCTTACTAAGATCTTTTGAACAAATGTTTAAGAGATGATTGTTTTAATGTCATGTGACTGAGACTGCATAGTAAAGGCACGTAGCAGTTTCCCTAATTACCGTTGGAATCCCAATCCCCAAAATCGAGCAAATCTTGTCCGACCCCCCCTGGGGAACTTTTAGACAAAATCCTAACAGATTCCAAGGGTCTGTGGATTTGGTTGACTCAGAGAGATTGTAATCTTCATTACAGTCTTTATACCACAGACCCTTGGAGGGTCTAACAAAGACCAGTAATCTGTATGTTCTAGTGCCCTCTATATGCCATTCTCCATAGAAGACATGGAACTAATTTTTTTTAAGAAATCTTAAATTTGCCCTGCACTGGAATTTTTTTTTAAAATTTACACCGTTGGTGGCCTAAATGCTCTAAATCAGTTGTCAAAACTGTGTCGTCCGCGATAAATTTTGTTTTATCTGGTTTTGTCATAAAAATATACTTTCAAACAGCTGTGACTCTTTTTCAAGTGCTTTCATTACAGATTTCATGTATTTTTTTTTCACAAAGCTGGATAAAATACTAGCTTTTGTACTGCACATCAAGTGTTCTCTCCAGGTTAAAGGATTAGCAGGCGATTTGCTCAAGGTCCAAAACATCGAAAAAATCATCAAAATTCATATTTTTAGATATCTGTTACTGGCATGGACTGCGAACGAAGGGGAGGTAGTATAAGGAGAACCTTTCATGGTTGGCGTGCATCGATGGTATGTAAACACAATGCATCTTTTTATCTGTTTTTCTTGTAATTATACGTGTGCGTATCAAAATTCCGTCTTGAGATCAAAAAAGCCTTTCTCGGTGAGTTCACAGATTTTCAGCATGATATTGTGCACCATGAACCACCAACGAGTGTTGACCTCAAATACAAACAGTAATTCATCTGTGATTATTCTGTACTGGGTAAACCACAATCAGCGTTTTATGTTATTTTGAGACGCCATCGCTGTCTGTCTATTTGCGAGAGGACGTATGACAAATTTCCTCAATCTTCATTTTTTCACTATTATGGGTTTGTTTCTACAATAAAGCAGTTATATGGATTGTACACACTATCCCTGATTTATGAGTTTAAAAATGCATTTCCTCATTTTTTTTCGATTGTCTCGCATTATCGCTGCTAACCCCTTTAAGTCTATTATCTCTATTTGAACACTTTATACAACCAGATACAAGCAGTTAAATCTGAAGTAAACTGGCAAGAAAAAGCAGCAATTTCAGATCAGCAGAAACCATCAAGTCTGAGTACATTGGTAAGTATGCCTTTCTCGAATGAAATATACCCTTGTGTTAAATCCACAATCAATCATTTTCCAAGATGTAAATTGCCCACCATTTCTCTCAGTTGCTAGTGCTGCATCATACCAACAAGGCCTAATATACCATTCTTTGTGAAAATGGACATTAGAGCTTGTTAAAGTTACCTTAAAATAAAAAAATTACATTTTTGCACAAAAATTACATTTTTGCACAAAAATTATGTTTCCGCACAAAAATTGTTTTTGCACAAAAAATTACGTTTTTGCACAAAAAATAACATTTTTTGCACAAAAAATTGCCCATTTTTAGAAACTGTTCTCAGCTTTACCACTAGCAGTAACTTACTATCACAATTTCCAATACACAAATGTAAAAAAAATATCAAGATTTTTTGTCAAGATTTTTGGTTTGCTTGTTAAACCAATGACAATGTCTAAATTTGAGATTTCTTGGCCCCACTGCCCAGATTTAAAAGGCACCATCAGTGATTTGCAAAAATCAAAAATATCATCAACATTTTTTTTTTGCATGTCTGTTCTAACATATCCAGCAAGTGATAGACTGAAAACAACCTGATAAGGACAAAATCGGATACTTTAGTCATTGCTGTCCATATACGGACACTTTCTACAACACATAATTGAATGAAGATTCATATCTTTGACCACTACTCCTTTCTTCTTTTTGTAATTTTTCATTGGAAAAAAATACTTGTGTGAATTCTAGACTTATCTTTTACTTTTAGATTATTCCTGCAAATTTTAAATATTTTGACTCTTTGGTTGGATCACTTATAGTGCCTTTAATAATCTCAAAATCACCCTTCATTGTTAGACCTTTTTTAATGCAAATTAGTCTCCACTGATTACTAGTTATAAATGTTTTTGGTCAAAGAAACGCCACCTCTGAACGTCCATTTTTTTTTGCTTGTGTGGCCAGTCTAAGGCTAGTCTAGACTGTACAAAGCTCCACAGTTTGGCATAGAATGTATTGTACATGCTAGCAAACACCAAAACAAACTGCCCATAAGTTACTGTTATAAAAATAGAAATCATAAATTCTCACAATTCGGTGCGCTGCCAACGATTGCCTCTTCCCCAATGTATCATGGAGAAAGTCGACATCCAGAGCCTGCATAATACAAATAATATACAGAAACATGTCACTGATCATTTAGTTCGTCAACAGGGTTATAGCTAGTGCTGGTTGTAAATCTTAAAATTTACTACACTTTTTGGCACATATGGACAAACTATGAGTTATTTGCCAATTTATGTGGTAATTTTTATTTCCCTGAAGTAAATTGTGCTTTGCCTACACGCGCGCGCTGAAAGTCTGTACAATGTATACACCCGCGTCGCTACTTCATACTTAGAGCTGGACAGAGTATAGACAATTGAACAATGTAATCAGGAATTTGGCAATGATGCACACTTTTCATCATTGTTTTTTATTTTCACAGGCAAGTAACACAACCATACTTATGAATCACCTCTTCAAGCAAGGCCGGAAACCAGAACCGATTGAATGCTTCCACTTTGAAACAGACGATCCAGACACGTTTCAATCCAAATACGAGTACTTCTTCCCAGCAGACACACAATTTGTAGCTACTTTGTACACTGATTGGTTCACAAAGGAAAGTGGTATTCCAACCCGTTCTCCCTATGGTAGCACACAGTTTCAGATCCCTATCTACATGGTTATGAGAGAGATTGAGGATCCAACTTTGTACATTGCATCATTGTGTCACACTGGAGGTCAAACCCAAATCATAAAGTTTGTTCTTGCTCCAGGCGTATGGCAAGCACCACTAGACTTCATCAAACTGGACATTTCAGACAATCCATTTCTGACATTGAGTGCTGTTCCAGAGAAGAGGTCTTCCTGGGTTAAACTATCAGATGCAAGGCCCTCTACAGCTATCAGAAATTCCTCCCAATTACAACTGCCCTTTGTTTGGTCACATGTTCGCATTGTAGAACCACTCAAGATAGGACGCATTCATATTGATGAAAATGTGGACAAAATAAATTGTAATCCTTGTGTACAACCTGGTTTGTCACCGTGGTGTGTTACCTAGAAAAGTCAGCTTGTGAAGACTGTTCACAAGACATGCTTTGTACATGTATATAAGAAAGACTTTTTACACAGACTTTAAACCAACATGGTGCTCGGTATAGAAGCTGGTTCTCATAACTCTTTACCCAAGTAGGTCTATCGTCAGTGGTGAACCGACCGGGGGCAGGGGGAGCAAGTTGCCCCCTCTGGCTCGAAAAAGCAAGATGATATGGACCAAAATATGCACTTTCATCCCTCTTTGTCGGGTAATTTCGACCAATTTCAGCCTAAAATTTGGGCAAAATTAAAGAGACACTGGCACATTTGAAAAATAGTGCGCCCTCTAGATTTTTCAAAATTGATATTGTGGAATGGTTATGAAGCTTTCATATACATTAGCCATCACTTTAAATTATGCAGTCCAAATCAGTGCGCTTATGGGTAAATAGAACGATTTTATAATTAATGTCGCCGGCAACATTAATTCAGCAGACGATGCGGAAATGGCATGTAACACAAGAAAACACATGCCAGAGTTGATTCTCAAGGCATGCACCTTGTTTGACCGGTCTGTGACTTTGTGGTTTTAACTTTTAATATCAATGAATACGAGTCTATGATATTCATGTAATAGACACATTTGTTGATTAAAGTCACGGCAAACTTAAAAGTTATCTTATGTCTTTTGCCTCTTATTAATGTCTGTATCTGCTTTTGGGTATGATATTTTTGTGTAAAATATATCTCTATTCTTCCAATGCCCTAGACTTTCATATTTTCTGAAAATGTGCCAGTGCTGCTTTAAAGTAAATTTGGCGATTTTTGGACGCTACGTGTGCATTTCGTCAAGTTAAGACTAAAATGGAGCAAATCACCGGGACGACTTGCCAATTTTTGCCCCCTCTGGCGGAACGACTTGGAAATTCCCCCTCTTGATCAACTGCCTCGGTACGCCACTGTCTATTGTACTTGGTTAGTTAGTTAGTTATACCAAAGTTTTAAATCCGGTTTTGTCCCCGTTAACGAGGGTGGCCGGATACACCTCACTCAGCAATACTGCTGTGTGAGGATTTAATGGAGCAAAAGATAATTGACCGGATGCCCTTCCTGACGTCAATCCACAGTTTTCGGCGGTGGGCCTAGCCTTTGGGCAACCACGCCCACCATGCAAGGCAGCATGTGCTGGATGGCCGCCATTAGCTCTCCAGAGCCAACGCCCTTGTAGGTAGATCTTCTTTTTCATTCTACCAGGGTAACCAGCTACCCTCCTCATCAGAAATCCGATGGGGGTGACGGTTTAGCTTGGGTAGTCAGGGATTACGTACACCAGCTCACTTAATACAATAATAATCATACTTGAAGAAAGAGTTCCAAGAATGAATAAGTCTGCTTGCCGATAACAGGCCAGTTTTTAACTCTTCATTGCGCCCCCACTCTGACGATTCTGGATATGCCACTGATGTAATACATTTTACAACAAACTATAAATTTTACAGTATATGCACCATAACAATTTTATAATTGTGGACAGGCCTACTAAATTAGGGTGTTCATCAGTGCTTTTTAGGTCTTCCGATAGGAAAGACCTTACGGCAGCATGATTCATGTGTCAGTCTGTCTGTGTATGTGTGTGTCAAACTTTTGGTATACACTTTTGGTTAAAATGTTGTCTAGCTTTTTAGTGCAGTCATGAATCAAGTTCATACTTGGTATGCTTATACATTGAGAAAAGGGGTCTTATGTGGGGTAACAGATGAGGGGTCAAAGGTCATTCAAAGGTCAATTAGGGTCATATCTTGTGCATGTGGTATACACTTTCGGTTAAAATGGTGTCTAGCATTTGAGTGCAGTCATGAATCAAGTTCATACTTGGTGTGCTTATACATTGAAGCAAGGGGTCTTATGTGGGGCCACAGATGAGGTCAGAGGTCATTCAGGGGTCACTTAGGGTCATTATTTCTTGTGCATGTGGTATACACTTTTGGTTAAAATGTCTAGCGTTTAGTGCAGTGATGATCAAATTCATACTTCGTATACTTATACATTGAGACAAGCATTTTGTCTGTAAAGAAACCGGAGTCTTGCTCTGGCTTTTAAAATTACACTTAGCAATAGCTTCCCCTGATAGGCACTGGTCCAATGTGATCCCAAATATTTGACAGATTTTTGCCAAATTAATAGGTTCATTATTGCACATAACATTAAATTCATTTTGCTTCTTTAATTTCCTGTTTGATCCGAAAAGAATAGACTCAGTCTTACCCAAGTGAAGGGACAGTTTGTTGTCGATGAGCCACTGCTGACACGACTCTAACTCCATGCTGAGCTTGGCAGCAATTTCTTTGGGATCTTTGCCATCAACAATTAATGCGCTATCATCTGCATAGAGTAAAATCTTAGAGTCAACGCTGATCATATCATTGACATAGCAGAGAAATAGAAGTGTGGCCCAAGACACTGCCATTGCGGCACACTGCCATGAGATTTTGACATGGGCTTGGAGTATTTGATTTTAATCACACGACATCTGCGGATCTATCACTTAGGTAAGACTTGAAACAATCTATTGATTCAATGGCCCAGCACAGAGATATCATGATTTGACGTTGTGTCCAACGGCTTTTTGTAGATCCAAATCACCATACCCACCCCAGTGTAGTTTCTGAGAAAATCTGGTACGGGACTGATCAGTAGAATGAAGGAGGCAGTATCAGTAGGAAAACTACCTCTAAAACCAGATTTGGTTGAGACTAAAGAAGTGCTAAAGAAGTTGATATTCGTTGTTCAGTTAAGTAATGGTCAAGGTGATTGTACGCAGGACTTTTCAGAATTTTAGAAACCACACTGAGTATGCTGATAGGCCTAAATTTACACGTCAGATCTACACCTTTTTTTAAAAAGTGGTACGACATGGGCACACTTTAGGTCACGGTACAGCATTGGTGTTGATTAATATGTGGGGTAATAGCGTCTTTTGAAAACAGAAACCCCATCCCTGAGAAATTTTGCTGGATGGGAATGTTGTCCAAGCCAGTACTTTAGGCTGCACTTTACATAATCAGATAGACCAAAAGCAGAGTTAATGGTTAACGTACCACCTGTGATACCCTCATCGGAATAAAACCCTTGAAATTTTGTGAGTCAGTGCCCAATCATTTGGGGTGGAGGTGTTTTTTGACAAGGTACTAGCAACGTTGTATAAAAGGTATTGATGTGATCAGCAGGCTTGGTAGAATCCAAAAACAAGTCTCGGCATTAATGTCCAGAACGACTTTGCACTTCTCTTTGGTTTTCGTACTGTAGCCCCCCCCCCCACAATTTTTTTTCTTGCCCCCCTACTTTGCCCCTGGCCAAAAAGAGAAAAAATGAGGGATTTTTGGCCAACCAAAAACCAAAAAATTCAGCAATTTGGGTCAAAAAAATCACCAAATTTTGGAAAAAAAAAACAGATTTTGGGCCTAACTGGTTAAATAATCTGATATTCATTTGTTTTGGCACTTTGCCCCCCCCCCCCGCCCCCCGACCGCGCCCGACCCCCGACCGAATTCAATGTTTGCCCCCCCCCAAATTCCCTTTTTCCCCCTGTTTCCCCCCAGAAAAAAGAGGTTTGGTGCCACCAATGCATTTAGAGCATCTAAATGTTGCCTCATGCCTTAATACTCTACAAGAATATGCTATCCATCCAGGAAGAAGAAGAAAACCATTGAGGCGGAAAAATAGGTTTTCTAAATATTATCTCCTGTGGAGGGGGATATTTTCAGATACGTTAACATTTTTCAGACTAAAGGGAACGATTTTCAATGTATGAAACCGAGGAATTTAGCATATTTCTTAGTATTTTAAAAATAAGCCTTTGGAAAAAGAGTTGTACTGATAGAAGGATTGAGGATGGGTTAATATTTCTGGCAAGGTACAACGAGACATTTTGAGGGAATGGGTAATTTTTGGCAAGTAGATTAAAGGGACCAAAACTAATTTTTTAAACTTTGGCAATATTTCAAGGCTTTTTTTAATTCCCTGCCACCGAAAATATGCTTATTCTTGGTTGTCATACATTGGAAAATCTTTAATAGATTTGAGGAATCACCTTCTGCACATTTCCACGGAAATCCTTAGTTCATTTCACATACGAAGGAACCCCAAAAGTCTGGTTATAATCGGACTTAAACTTTTCGAAGGAGACATGAAAAATGAAAACCTAATTAAACTGGAACATACATACCGCATACTCATAAAACATGACCTCAGATGACCTTTGACCTTGGTCTATGACCTTTGATATCATCCACATATGAAGGAACCCCTATTGTGCCTTAACCCCAAGTCTGGTATAAAATTGGATTGATTGAGCCCAAAGTTATTGGTCGTGTTATGAGTTGTAAAAATATTAAGCGAGACATAGTCGAGCCAAATATTTTAAAACTCTTAACAAGACCAATAAATATTGGGTGAAATCATGCAGTTTTATGTTTTGGATCTAATATTTTCCATACAAGCAAAATAATGAATTAAATCGGACTTAAACTTTTCCCCTGTCCCTCAACTCAACATAAAAAGTGGTAACCATGAGAGTTCTAAATTTCGCGGAAAAGGGGGTATATTTTTTACTGTCATCGCGGGCCGCGAAATCCCGGGCGAAATCACAAAAAAAGGGGGTATTCTGAGCATCCGTCTCCGTGAAATTTAAAAAAAGGGATATTTCACAGAATTGGCGTGGTTGACTACAATACTTTTATAGGAACATTTGTACATAATGCTTCAAGGGAATGTTTATCTTGTTGCATTTTCATTTAAAATCAGTATACAGGTATTGTAATTATATCCCAATTAAAGGCTGACTCAGATTTCCAGAGGAGGGTGCCCTCAATTTTCAAACAAATCATGTTTTTTGCATGTACATAATGCATGTCCATATACTAATCACTGTGTGAAATAGCTAAGCTCAAATCAAAGTCCTTCATATAGAAAATCACAACTTTGTTATAAAATTCCGGATCCGGAAATTTTGTTATACACAGTATCCTATGGCACTGTTATACTATACATAAATGTTTACTGCATCAAAACGAAAAATCCAATTCATCTCAAACTTTGGAATTGAGCATTTTAGGTGGCTATCTTTAGTTCTAGTTGACTATTTTTAATTAATACACAAAAATCTCTGAGTCAGACTTTAAACTGGATCATCTGGGAGTACAGCAGACACAAAGTAATGTTGAATGATATTTGTATGTTTTGTTCTTTGTTAAATTATAAGAGTCATTGAAAAGGGGTGTCTGAAAATCTTGTCATTGAAAACCTTGAAATAGGGGGTATTTTTAACCCTGATTTTGTCATCGATTTTGCAAAAAAAGGGGGGTAAAATCAATGAAAAATCATTGAAAAAGGAAGTTTTGAAAAAATGAAGAACTCTCATGGTTACCACTTTTTATGTTGAGTTGAGGACCGGGAACTTTTCTAAGGAGACGTAAACTGAAACACATATAGGACATACATGCTATCGCAAAATCCTGGAAAAAACATCCTCAAGCAACTCACCACAAACCAAAAAGGCAGAAGCTCAAGCAACAAGAAAAGAACCAGAAATGCCAAGTGAACTGAAAACCAGCCAGAAACCAAACCCTGAAGTAAAAATGAAATCGGGAAGGAAAGTGAAAACCCCAGAATACCTGAAAGACTCTGTGAAGAACTGAATAGTCCTCCACATTCCGAGTTGTGACTCCTAATTAAGACTCATGCATGAAGACCTGAATACATACTCTTCCAAATTGTCAATTTGTGACTAACCAACTGTAACTCACCGAAACTTGCCAATTGAGGATCTATGAAAACTCACCAACTGTAACTCTAACACTCACAAATTGTGACTCTATGAAAACTCATTGACTGTAACTCTGGAAACTTGCTAATTATGACTTCCCAATTGTGACTCCAAGAAAGAACTGAATTAAAAAAGTCTTCCCATCTCCCAATTGTGACCTCAAACTCAATGAAGCAAATTTACTAGTAATATACCAATCAGTGTTTCCATAATAACTTAGTAGTGAACAGAAAGATTAGAAGTTTTTTTCAGAGAAATCCATGTGAAAATTCACGATTTGGGATTTCCACAGGATTCCAAAATTGAGTTAGAGTTGAAAAGATATGTTTCTAGTTCAGAAAATTAATTTGTGAATTTCTAGGTTCAGAAAGTTAAAGCTCAAAATTTCTTTCAAATGTAAGAAATTAAAGGTTTTGAAATTTTCAGCTAAAGGAAATCAGAATTTAGCTAGAAAATCTCCCAGTTTGGAGAATTTTAAGTTTGGAGTCAAAGTTTGACAGCAATTGAATGTTGCCAATTTTAACTTTTTAAAAAAGGCATATAAATAATAAACATTGGTAATTACAGAAACCATGCACAAAGAGAAGCTCAGAGACTATTAATGGACTCAGATAATAAAAGATGCGAATATTACTTATTATTTTGTAATCAAAGTGATTACACAGATTTTTTTCTTCAGAAGATATAACTCTATTACTATAAAATGCAAGTAAGTACAGAACTCAAAACTGATACTTCATGAACTCTAAAGTATAAGAAACAAATACTAACTTGGTTTTAAAAGTAAATTGAACTGTAAAGTGTATTATCTGCTTTCTGACATCCAACCATCACCTTCTCCTTAAAGAGACATGAGGAGATTTCCAGAAAGAAGTGCCCCCAATTTTTCTCGAACCTAGGTTTTTACATATTTGGAATGCTTACCAATGTATTAGATCACACCTGAAGTGAATAAGCCGAATACGACGTCTTTATGTAACAAGATGATTTACTAGTTTCTGTCATGCACGACAGAAAGTCAAAGCATGGTTTTCTATGGGGAACGATTACGATAGGCAAGTTCAAAACAAGGTTTGCGGTTTTCTTTTGCACCTGTTTGTCCAATAAACCTTCCAAACGTTCTCGGTAGGTGGTCTACAACCGATCCAGTGAAATTTGAGAGAAATTCATATCCTAAAAAAAATCTCCTCCTGTCACTTTAACGAGGGATGACCCAATTTAAAGGTGCTTGTTCCGATTTATGTCTATTGTGTTCTCTACTTGATATGAGAGCCTGGTACTTGCACATACACCCCATCAAGTACCGTGGGAAACAAACTTACGGTTTTGATGGTAGATGCAATAATTCATATTGCAAAGCCTATTGAATACTGTGCTAGTGCTAATATTGATGGTTAACCATTAAAACAGCAGTTTTTTTTTGGAATGAAATGGATTTGAGGGCTCAAATTTGAGGACGACAATGAGAAAAATATGGCCTTTCATCTGATATCAAAATCAATACTACTTTGGGGTAAATCGGGGGGGGGGGGTGGGGGGGGGAGAGGGAGGGGTCGGAACATGCACTTTTAAGGCTATAATTTTTTATCTTGATGGAATAGCCTTCACCCATTTTGAAGTGAGAGCTAAAATGTGATTTTGTAATCTCATAGAGTACTGTAAAATTAATATTGGTCGACCAAAATAGAGCATATTTTCGCTCATAACATCCAAACCAAACATCCTTTAGCCCTAAAATTTCACAGAGTAAATGAGAAAAATAGTAGCTTCTGATACCAAAATTTCTACCACTTCCATAAAACCTGGGGTCCCTGAGGATGAGGCTATTAGCGATTGGACCATGGACCTTTAACATTTTGGTTACAGATGATTTGTGTAAACAATGTGGTTTACCCTTTCTCTTCAAAAGAAGGATTTTATGGTGTATATACTCAGGTAGTTCAGGTAAACATAGCATCTTATCTTTATGGCCACCTCATTTGCATATTCTCAATAAATTGGAGCACGCACTCTCTTCGTCCCATGAGTCAACCATGACAATACACATTAAACGCCCAATTACTTCCCAGTTGTCACATTATCAGAGCTTATCAGTTACATTGCCTTAATTATCATAGCTTATTATCATTTGACGACCCAATAAGGCGGAATATTGGACGAAAATTAAAAAAAAAACAGGTTACGTCACCCGCCCAAAAAATTGGGCGAAACCATAATCGGTAAAACAGGGGAAAAAGGAAAAGTTAACTAGAATTTCGCGGTTCTCGGCTTTCGCGGTTTTCGGCGCGGAGGGGTACCGAGGTTAGGGTTGTTTGGTTCCGTGCGGAACCTTATCAGACGTAACCTGTAGCGTTTGTAAACTTTGTCAAAAAAAAAAAAAAAAAAAAAATGTGGTTTACCCTTTCTCTTCAAAAGAAGGATTTTATGGTGTATATACTCAGGTAGTTCAGGTAAACATAGCATCTTATCTTTATGGCCACCTCATTTGCATATTCTCAACAAATTGGAGCACGCACTCTCTTCGTCCCATGAGTCAACCATGACAATACACATTAAACGCCCAATTACTTCCCAGTTGTCACATTATCAGAGCTTATCAGTTACATTGCCTTAATTATCATAGCTTATCATTTGACCACCCAATAAGGCGGAATATTGGACGAAAATTAAAAAAAAACAGGTTACGTCACCCGCCCAAAAAATTGGGCGAAACCATAATCGGTAAAACAGGGGAAAAAGGAAAAGTTAAATATTGCGTGTTGTAGGCAAGCAAGCTTATTCATGCAGAACTCTTGATTAAAGTAGGATTATTGTTGTATTGAGCATGCCAGCATGCAAAATTCCCAGCTACAATACACTATGTTAAGAGATATGTGAACCAGTTAATGTGCTTATTGATAACCCTCAATTTTTAACTCAGTGTTGCCCCTGCTTTGATAATCCTGGATTCGCCATGGACTTTTGTCCTCTGGTGCTCTGCCGCTGTGTTCAGCAGTTGCGCTCTCTCTCTCTCTCTCTCAATCTCAGCTGCAGATCTGTGGTATACGAAGAGTTCTTTTGGGTGCATGAGCTTAGGAATATCTCCACCACAAATACATTTAAGCTTTAAAGGTAAGGGTTCTTTTGCTTTTTGTCTTCTGATAGGAAATTGGTGGGTTGTGTTTGGATTTTTGGCCTGATGAAAATGTAATGCCCTATATGGTTTCTTATCAAATTTGTGCTTTGTTCTATCAATTTTGGTTGGGGCGGGAAAACTGCTAATTACAGCGTGGGCCAAAATTATACACATTTTTGAATTGGACATAACTTTTTTTGTTAAGAGTACAAATTTTGGCTCCATTGGCAGATAAAACTTAGACAAATTATTTTTGTTTCTACAGATACTGCCTTATGCTGCATGTATAGCCCAACAGGCAGGAACAGAGTGCACATGCAGAGTTGTTTGCTTAGTCTTGTTGTTTCATATGGTTGTTCTTTGAAGCTGTTTGGGTCTTGTATGGTTTTTAAAGCAATAATAGCTTATTTTTTAAGAGTGACCCTAATTATCAAATATCTGTGTGATTTATACACAGTTGTTTTGGTATTGCCTAGTAAACTACATGTGAGACTAAAGACATGGCTTGTTACGAGTAGCATGTCGTGTCCATGGAGGTCCACAATAACTATCGAGGTTCTACATACTTATGCATTAATTTACATGCTGAGTTAATATGTGTAAAGGACAAGATAAATAACATGCAAGTTCAATAATTTTGAGCCTGCACAGACATCTGAGGTTTTTTCCTCTTAGACCCCGTACACACTATCAAAATCTCTTAATTCAACGAAGCGTTAACGAAGATTAAACATTTGACAAGTATAGTGTGTACGCTCTTCCCTTATTTCAACAAAGATTAATTTTGCTTAATTCAACAAAGCAAATCAGCTTCTTTCATTAAGGGAATTGTTATTTCGATTAAGAGATTTACTAGTGTGTACGCACACTTCGTTGAATTAAGAGGTGATGTGTGTTGGTTTACATACCAAGGCCATATTTCCAGTAGACACACTTGTTTCAATCTTTGTTAGTTTTCTGCTAGTGTGGACACAATTGTATCTTAATTAAGTGCAGTGTGTACGCACGCTTTATTAACTAATCAAGATAACTAATCTTCGTCGAAATAAGCAATTTTGCAGTGTGTACGGGGTCTTAGTCTTTATTTTTTTCTATTTTTTTTTTTGAGTTGATTCCGATCTTGCAGTTTTGTGTTATAAGCAATTCCTTGTTTCCCATGTCCCATAGGCCACTGTGCTGTAATTTCTGTCCATTTACGGACAAAAAATTCAAAATCGCGAATTTCTTACAAATGCGACCGAATTTGCACGTAATATTTGGTACACCCGGATTACTAAGGCTATTATTATATAGAAGCTCGGAGAAACTGGAGAGTAAAGAATTAAATAAAGACGAAAAATAAACGGTCTCGAACCCGGACCTCTCGCTATCTAGGCGTGCAAAATCACCACCCGGCCACAGAGGACTGTGTTTACGTGGATACCAGAGAAACGAGCGCTAATGTATTTCAGTCTTTATTCAGAGTTTCAAGTGGCCATGATTACTAAGGCTAATGGTTCAGATGATATAAAAATCTTAACCTTTTTTAGGTAAGTCGGGGGGACGAGGTAGTGGATCACAAAATGCCCCTTTAAGTATCTAAAATTGTTAAAATTTTGATTGGATGATCTTTCCCCCAAACACCATCTATAAATTTACGCTGATATTCCAAACCTATTTTGATGTGAGTGAGTGAGTATTAGAATTTAACAACACCTCAACATATTTGTGTCATATCGCGTCATTATGATAAAATACATCAAAAATTGAAAACAAACTTTAAAATCATTATACCAATATGAAATTTAAGTAAATTTCAATTACAACATTTTAACTTATGAAAAAGCCAAGATACAAATATAATAGATCAATAACAAGATAGAATCCTTATTTAATATCTTTACAAAACTATACAGGCTCCCTAGAAAGCCTTTATTGTCAAAAAACTTATTTCACATATTGAACAATAAACTCATTGATTGCAAAGACACATGCAGAAAACACACATCTACAGTAAAAGCACAACTAGAAGAGATATACTGATAAATTAATTCTTAACTACAAGAGATAATACTCTGATGAATTAGTTTAGCAAGATAAACTTATTGATTGCAATGATATACACAGAAAACACACATCTACAGTAAAAGCACAACTACAAGAGATATACTGATGAATTAGTTCATAATTACAAGAAATACGCATCATACACTGATGAACTAGTTTATCACCAGTCCATGCATCAAGCAAGAATGACCAATTTTAAATTGGCAGTAACTGAAGCTGATTTAGCTCAATCAACAACCACATTAAAACAACTATAGCCTCTTTCTACATCATCAGAACATACTAACACTTGATCCCTATGTAAAAGCCAAGATACATTGTTAAAGGCAATAAAGCAAATTACATTATTGAAATATTTAGGCAAATCTAATACAGGTTCAATGGCTGGCCTTATCTCAATTGACAAAAATTCTAATGAATAAAGGTTCAACATAGTAAGGTTCAACATAGAACTTTTTGTCCGCATTTAGCACCTTATATAAGTTCTATAAAGAACCTTAAAAAGTTCTATGAAGAACCATCAACATTTAAATATGCCTAGGAACATTATTTTTTATTTGTGTTACATGTATTTTAAAAAGTTAGCAACGTGAAAGGCATTGATAACATTTTGGTTCTAAAATATTTTTGTGGCCAAATAAAAAATGTTTTACTAAGAACCTCTGAAGGGTGCTTTATTAACATAACTTTAAGGGTTCCTAGAGTTTGAAGATTCCACAAAGAACCATGCATTTTCTTGGCTACAGAGTCTTATGGTTCTATGAGCACCCCTAATGAATCTTAGAACCCCAAAAGGTTCTGTAGCCTATAAAATTATTCTTTATAGAAACTCTAGGAATCCTTATGTTAATAAAGCACCCTTCAGATGAAATGATTTTTTGGGGCCACAAATTTATTTAAGAACAAATTTGGTTATTTCTACCTTTCACTTTGCTTATCCTTTCAAAATATACGGAGACACATAAAAAATATTCCTAGACCTAATTAAATTTTGAAGGTTCTTCATAAAACTTTTGAAGGTTCTTTATTAGAAGTTAGGGTGCTAAATACAGGACAAAAATGGTTCTATGTTGAACCTTTATTGGGACCTTTATTCTTAGAGTGTATCTACTTATACAACATACCTATCAACGACATTGAATTCAATCGCAAATGACCTAAAACATGAAAAACACACTTCTAATCATATACTGTATATTTTTGGAATATTTATTTTGAATTTTGCATTAAGTATTGGGGCTACAATCTTGTAAAAAATTGTCCACTTGGGGTAGTTTTTGAAAAATCCCCCCCCCCATTCACCCCCGGTTCATGGTCATGTCATCAGCAGCCTTGGCACACACCCCAACTTTGAGATGATAGGTGTGGGGAAGGGAAAGGTCGATTGGAAGGATCAGGCTTGCAATTGAACTGCGACTTTTGGGTTAGGGACCTACGATGTGATCATGGCGAGAATTTAATACAATTGTGTTAAAAGTTCCAACTAATTTTTTCCAAGATTGTAGAAGCATAATATGAAATATCATTTTAATAAACTATATGAGGTAGAAAATATTTTATAAACTTAGTGTCACGGTTAGTCACGTTACATGGTAAAATACCCTTACCTGTTGTGCAACTGTGCTGCTATAAAATGAACTATGGATGAAACTTGTCTTCTGATTTGTGAAGGTCCCAATTGGGTTGTGACAATTAGTGACCCTGGGTCAGTAGTAACCCTGAATTCATCAGACTTGTATGGAATAAACTGCATAATTCTGCAGTTTATTCCATACAAGTCTGATGAATTCATCAGGGTCACCGTGACCCAGGGTCGCTAATTGTCACAACCAGTCTCAATTGGTTCTACCAAATTAATTTTACTTTTATGGAAATTGCACATGTGTAGAATTATGAGAATGTGAAAAACTTGGAAGAATCACTTCATTTTGCATTTTAGAATTGCAACTTTGAAAAATAACATTTTTTTTGTGAAATTAATATTTGTACCCAAAAATAATTTGATTCCTGGACCATACATCTCTTAGCAAGAACTTAAAAGTGGAAAGGAGGCTTAGAATTTAGAATTTTTGGGGTCATGTCCCATTTGGCATGGAAACACCCATAAGTTTATTTTGTGGCCCTCTGCTGAATATAGGACAAAACAGAACAGGTTATGCTCACCACTGAATCTTTTAATATCTCTTTAGTGAAAGAATGGCGTAGAAAAATATTCAAACAAAATGAAATGGACCCTTACTGATATCACTTCCACAAATTTGAATTCAATTTGGGATAGTCAAAATAGACAAACCCATGAAAATTGCACAAAAATGTAATTAAAAATGTTTGGGGCCAATTGCTGAGGGTGGAAGCGATGGTATCAATCAATATTGCCTTTATTGTAGGCTAGGCTGTAGAACCTTAATCGTGCATGTATCCATTAGCGAAATTGTGGTATAGGAAATACAATAAACTTGCTGTATTAAAGGCTCGAAGTAAGAGTTTATTTCGTGAAGTATTAAATCATTATGTATCCGAGAAAGCATGGTCCCAAAACAATAAGACGCCACATTATTATCTTACAATAGTTTGTCAATGTCCAGTTTGCTCAGAGTTGTTGAAACAGTCAAGTCGAAACAATTAGTTTGAGAGAGAGTACAATGGCATTTCGAAAATAAATTAACTTGATCCATATTAAATTTGGTCGTAGATTACATTCAGTTTGTAGTTAGCAGCTCAATGTTACATTGAAAAAATAAATATGAAAGCACTGTCAATTTCATTCCTAACGTGACTAACACCTGGACTAAACACATATTTTATTTGCACACACCACAATGCAAAAGGCAGTTGTGCATTTTTGGTTAAGTTATTGTGGGACAATAAATGTACCCTTTGTACACAAAAGCATAGTGTACATAAAAATGTGAACACAATAACATGGCTCAAACCCTATATATAGGTCGGACCTTTCATTATCACTGGCATTCTTATTCAAGGCCTAAACAGAGTAAAAAATCAGTCACTAAAGTTTCTCCAAGGAAATTATAACACCTTCTTTACTCAAATCAAATTGAGATTTTGGTATCAGAAAAAAAAAGTTCAATATTCTCATTTGTTTTTAATTATACGCCAGTGAAATTAAGGCCCATGGAAATATTTCCTTGTTATGTTAATTTTGCAATTTGAGTTTAATGCTCCACTTCATTCTAAAAAATATGACCAGGTATCTGGTTTAAGGTTACGCCTTGATAAAAAATACAGTGCAATTTACAGTAAAATACTGACAGTATTTTGCTGTGATGTGGAAATACAGCAAAATTGCTGTAATTTTTATGTCCAATTTTCCTGACTTAATTTAAAAGTGGCACTCTAACTCCGAATTTAAAGAATAAATACACGATTATGAATTTTCATAATTTTATGTTCAGGTGTCTAGTCAATTTCAAGTGACTTTGTGAATTCGATTTATTAAAACAAGCTTTCCTTTTAAGCATTTCTATGAAACGGTCCATGGCCGATCGCTAATTAACCTCGTCCCAGAACCCAGATTTTACCGGAAGTGGTCGAAATTTTGGTCCAGGAAGAAATCTACATTTTTTTCTCATTATCCTTTGAAATCTTAGGACTAGAGGATGTTGGTTTGGAATTATGAGCGAAAGTGACTTGATTATGTCGACCAATATTAATTTTACGCAGTACTCTTTTATGGGGCCCAAACTGGCAGTAAACCATACCTGTGAAGGATTAAGCTAAAGAATGTCTGTGTCTGCACAAACGAAGGAATTTTTCACTTCGAATAATTATTATCGGGATCCCGTAATAATTCAACGACTGCTGGACACGGCCTTCAATGTGAAATAGCGGGAAATAGCGTCAGGTACGTGTCTACGCTACCATAAGTTGTTTTACTGGTCAGGCAAATTCAAGTTAGAGGTTATTTTCTTCGATTGGTGGCACTATCATCATGGACGGACATTTAATACGTAGCATTTCCAGCTCTGCCGTTATAGTTCAATCTGGGATCCCAAATTCTAATTACAAACGCCTTCATTTATGAAAATACCGCAGTTTTTAGCTTCTCGTTCGAGGTTATATGTTTTGTCCGAATCCCTAGAACATTCACCAACGTAACTGTGCCAAAAATACAAATTTGAAATTGGGGTGCTCTTCAAAAATGTCCATATCTGAGCTTTTAAGGGATACAGACGGGACCATTTCCTTTTCATATACCATTTAATTTAAAGGGTTATTCTTTATTTACCAATTAAAGGGTCATTCTTCATTTACCAATTAAAGGGTCATTCCTTCATTTACCAATTAAAAGGGTCAGTCCTTCATTTTACCATGAAAGGGTCATTCCTTCATTTACAAATTTAAGGGTAATCCTTCATTTCAAATAAAGGGTTCATTCCTTCTATATACCAATTAAAGGACATTCCTTCATTACCAATAAAAGGGTCATTCATTTACCAATTAAAGGGTCATTCCTTATTAACCAATTAAAGGGCATTCATATTTAAGGGTCAGTCCTTATTTACCAATTAAAGGCATTCCTTATTTACCAATTAAAGGGTCATTCATTATTAGCAACAAAGGGTCGTTACCTTGTTTTTTAAACAAAATTAAACGGTTCATTCATTTACCAATTAAAGGTCATCCTCATTTACCTATATTTACCAATTAAAGGGTCATCATTTCCAATTAAAGTGTCATGCATTCATTTACCAATTAAAGGGTCATTCATTCTTTACCAATTAAAGGGTCACTCACTTCATTTACCAAATTAACGGGTCAGTCCTCCTTTGCCTATTAAAGGGTAATTCCTCATTACCAATTAAAGAGTCATTCCTTCATTTCCCAAGTAAAGGGTCATCCTTCATTTACCAATTAAAAGGGTCCCATTGCTCCATGTACCAATTAAAGGTCATTCTGCATTATCAAATTAAAGGGTTATCCTTTGCCAATTAAAAGTTCTTTCATTTACGACTTAAAGGGGCATTCCATCATTTAGGATTAAAGAGTCATTACATCATTATCCAAATTAAGGGCCGCCCTTGTTTACAAATTAAAGGCTTATTATAAGAGTAAAAGGCCTGAGGTTAAGGCACATGCTTTGGATACATTAAAGCCCGCGGTTAAAAAAAAAGGAACAAAATTGGACACTTCAGTTTCATAAATACAATTTTGACCCCATTTTCCATTTTGACTCTTGACAATTGACATCAAGGGTCGTTGACTCTTGGGGAAAAAATGAGTGATAATTTACTGTTACCGTTGGCAATCCTTCAAAGCCAAATGCCAGCATTATTGGTTCCGGCCCCCATAGTTTAATGTCGTATTGTAAGTCGTATTTAAGTCTATATACTTCTTAACCGCAACCTAGTTATGCCCACGCTTTGTGGTAAACCACAACATGTTATCCACCAGCCTTGACAAAATATAAAAAATTCATAATTTTCGTCAAGATCTCGCTTTTACTGCGTTAAACCAATGGACAACAACTTATGATTTTTGGCTGCATGGCCCTCCCCTGAAGAAATTTTACAGCGATCATTCGCCGGTAATTTTTTTTACCGGCGTTGTGTTATATGATTTGTCGTTTTGAAGTGTATGGTTTTTTCTGTGACTTCCTCGTTTCTGCATCTCAGACTCAGTAAAAGTCTGACCTGACTGCTGCTATGTGCAGTACGTGGTGTGTTGAGTTATACTTGGATGCACGGCCCCAATCGTAGAATAGGGGGCCTCATAATCCTCTAACAGTGTGAACTGATATGGAATAATGGTGGCACACAACAGCGCAAGTAACGCAGTGTGTATATTTTGACCTAGGTGTTTCTGTACTGTAAATGCTTGTTCGCAAAACGATAACCGAATCATTTCCACCCGTATTTGGTGGTTATCGACAAAGTGAGATAGCAAAGGAAGTGCTAGTCGGGTGCTTTTACCCAGGGCCGTGGCTATATAGGCCTCAGGCTAATAATTAACTGGTTAACACAGGAGCATTGCACAACAACTCCCCAACTTTACAATATATCATATCAAGGTATGTCACTGGTCCAACTGGTTGTGGCAATAATGGTTTTAAGGGTCATGGTGATACAAAACTTTGTAAGCACAGGCCGGCCCTATAGTCAGAAGAAGAAACTTGTCTTCAAGTGTCCAAATGTAGTGTGCACCTTCTACTTCCAACTTCAGATGTGCAAGATCTGCTGGGGCATTTTCTTGTTGGGCCGCGGCATAGCCCTCCGTCACCTTCATTTCTCCTTTGGATTGATCCTCGAAAAAAAGCCAGAGGTTATTTTACAAAACAAAACAAAAATTAGTTGATTCTGATGATGGCAGTTAATGTGATATGAGCAATGCAAGCCTAGCCTAGGGCCTGCCTAGGCCGCCTAGCCTAGCCTAGGGAGTGAATATGCATGTAGACCAGCAGTTATGTGTTAATAAGTATTAATCGCAGCTAAAAAGGTGAGATAAGGATTAACACCTGTCCTAACATGCATAAAACACATGACGTGGCCTGTTTAGGGTAGACCCTAAGTTATGACATGGACAGAAAGACCTAGGCCTTTATACTCGTAGTTACTAAAATGTCATGACTGCACAATACAAATGGACCACAAATGACACTAGAAAATAGCGAATTTCATTTGCATTTGCCATGTTTGCTTTCGGTTACGATTCCGATGAGCAGAACATGCCAACCTGACCCTTGATCCCATCTGAAAAAAATATGAAAAATTGGAACATAAAATTATGATAATCTGCCAACAATCATGAAAGTCGCCATCGCAAGCCAATCTGTGTTGTGATGCTGCCCTGCTAGTATTTTGAGAAGAACGATCGATTTGCCCCGCTGTGTGTTAAGACCCTGGTTAAGATACCACCCTTACAACTTATACAAGCACTGACAATGGACGGCTTTCCGAATTTAAACGTCATTGACACGGCCCGTAGCAGCATTTTATTAAGTATCATTGGTTCATTATTCATAGCATGATTTTTAAAAAATCAGAACAACATTATCATAGGTGTAATGTTAGAAAACAAGTACATAAAAACTAAATTTTCGGGAAAACAAATATCCAACAGGAATGGAGTATAATAAATGTTTTTGTTGAATATTCGGACTACAAATTAATTACAATTTTTAAAAATGGCGAATTCCTGTTGTTCCCGTGAGTTCTAAACGCCGTAGGAGTTAATGGTAAGAACGAAAAGCGGAAACCAAATCTGAGGTCGGTATTTTTTAAACCTGTCAAGCCTATATCGCTTTCAATAGCTTCAATACGTGTATACGCGTTAGTCTATCAGAGCTTCGCTCGACGCGCTTATTAAATTATTTGTATTTGAAACAAACTAAGCTTACATATCACTCCTTGAGCTAATCTGCACAAATGACTTACCTGTACAGGAGCCATGATGTCCATGTATACCCACATGTAGTACAAAACAAACACTAAAATGCATAACTGCATCAAACATGGTAAAGAGGAAAAGGAGGTTTTAGTATTAATGGACCACCAACCACATTGTGTCATACAGTGTCCGTGAAGATATTTATTTCAATTCACTTTGCACCACTGTACTGCATGTACCATTTACATCTAATACATGTAAGGGACTCCGAAGAAAGCCAAGTTTTAAAAGCGGGACCCGGAAACAAGTATTCTGGAGAAAAAACTACGAGGCCAATTATGGATTGGAAACCAAAACACACATGAAATTCACAGGCTCGATCAAGAGTCGAAGGGAGTCGTGAAAGGTGCCAGAATACCCACTGCACAACCCCCCAAATGAAATGGGTGAAAACACTATTATTTGCTATAGAAACTAGCAAGTAACTTCTGTGTAACTGCCATGTCTTTAACAACTTTGAAATGGCAGTCAGCATACAAAATAGTCATGTGATTGGGTGATAGCAAGGAAAACATTCTTGATGCTTTCCAGATTGTCTTGTGAGTGCAACAAAGTTGTATCTACATTTTCATTCTAGAAAGTAATTTTTTTACTTCAACGCTACAAATATTTCGCTCACCTGGAACGTTTTTGCTAGTCCGACTAGTGTCAACAGCAGATGGTAGTGTTGTGATGGTACTTCCTGTCCACTGATAGGATATCCTCCCTAGTATGATGTCATATAACTCAAGGATGATAAGATGTTAAAGGGGCGTGTTCCGATCGTCTTTGGGATCCCCCTGATTTACCCGGAAGTAGTATCGATTTTGATATCAGATGAAAGGCCGTATTTTTCTCATTGTCGTCCTGAAATTTGAGCCCTCGAATCCATTTCATTCCCAAGATATAAACAAAAAACCGCCGTTTTAGTGGTTAACCACTTTTATTAGCACAGTATTGAATAGGGCTTTGCAACATGCATTATTGCGTCTACCATCAAAACCGCAAGTTTGTTTCCCACGGTACTTGATGGGGTGTGTGTGCAAATGCCAGGCTCTCATATCAAGTAGAGAACACAATACACATAAATCGGAACAACCACCTTTAAGATGTGAGGAGATTATCCCAAATGGGGATCTAAGTCCAGTCCTTTGTCGCGATTCAAGATAGGGTTTTTTGTTCAATATGTGTATTGCTTCCCCAACTTAATGACAAACAGGGACATTTGGCGCTACATGGTGAACAGCATCTTGGCTGCGGTCGTTAGATAGAGTAGTATTGCTTCAAGAATTCTCCTGGAAAATTCTTTAGGCTCCCGCTCAAAGACTTTAACGTTTTCCCAATCGATCTGGTGGCCTTTGCTCCTTATAACATGTTCTCTGACAGCAGATTTGGAGCTGCTAGCTGTGGACCTGTGTCATTTAGCCTTTTTTCAAGCTTTCTGGCAGACTCTCCTATACACGCTATCACAGTCTGAGCATGAAATTTCGTAAACCACACCAGATTGTTTATTGGGTTCTGTCTTGTCTTTTGGTGCAACTAATGGCTTTCTGAGTGTACTTGCCGGTTTGAAAGTCGTAGAAACCCCCGCGGTGGTAAAAGTCCTGCGTAGTTTTTCTGAAAGACCTTCTATATAGGGTAAAGTGACAAAAGCCTTATTTGCGGTGCCCGTTTCTCGAGGTGCAGGTGTAGAGCTTGGTTCCTTGGGTTGTCCATGGAAGAAGGTCCAGTTTGAGTAACCACAGTTTTTAGGTGCTTTTCACATGAGCAATTTCCGTTTTATGTGTAGGGTCTGTAACAATGGATTCGGCATGATACAGCAGGGTTTTAACAACACTAAGTTTGTGTTCCAGTGAATGATGTGATGAAAAATTCAAATACTGCTCAGTGTGGGTAGGTTTTCTATATACTTCAATACAAACGTTCTGTCTACTTTTCGTATTCCGCATAGCTCCACATGTACTGACCCCAAACGTTTAACCAATACATAGGACACATCAGTACGGCGCTGCATATCTACAAAACCAAAAGTGCTCAAATTTTTGTCGCAAGTTCTACGTTTTTCTAGCATATCTACAATAAATATATATTTTTTCTGAATATTTGAGGGGAAAATAACACCCCAAGCCTCCATTTACACTTAGAATTTTAAAAAAACACATCAGTCGGAAAAAGCGTACAATTTCGCATTGAATTTCAATTCTACAAGACTTAATTTCAACTTCCAACAGCAAAACCGCATTATGCCGCTAACAGATTATCGCAGGTTTTTTGTCGCAGGTCCTAATCAAAGTTAAAAGTGCATACTTACTGTTTAACCTTTTAATTTTTCATTTAATAATAAGATAAAGCCCACAAGCCTATTTAAAGCTGAAAATTTTAACCAGGTTTGTCAGTTTGAAGTGGAAATTTCTGTGTGTAAGGGTCAACTAAAAGTCAACTGAACGCGAACGTCTCACACAGAGTTTATCAGAGGAATCAGAATTCAATCCTAATTTCACTGTGTGTAACCGTCTCATATTTTGTCATTTTAACAGTTGAATCCACTTTTGAGGATAATCTTTCTATTTTGTGACATCTAAAATGCTCTAAATGATACTTAAAATTAATAAGTCTGTAAAAAGACTTATTTAAAATAAGTCCTTAAGATTTACAAACACATCTAAAATGACTTAAAACTCAGTTTATAAGCAAATGAGAGACTTATGTTTAAGTCTTAAAGACTTATTTTCAAATAAGTTTTGTCCAGCTAACAAGTCTTCTTAGAATTAGATTTAAAAATAAAAATTCCTTTAAAAAGGAAAGGGCGAGTCAAGGGGAAATATCCATGTAAATGGTATGGGAAGGGATAAATAAGATGACATTTTGTGGGAGTTTTTGCAGGTTGACTTATGTAACTTTGTGCACATACTTAGCCGAGGCATACATGAACATAAATATTTAACACAGAGTGAATAGGGGCTTCATATCCCTCTTACATTTACGATTTTTAAAGGGAAAAATGTGACCAATCAACATACTATAGAACATACTAATTACACCTTATTCGGGAAAACAATCAATGCTATACTTACCCACCACAAGATTGACCACTGCAGACTCACCAGCAGAACTGGAAGAAACAATTCCGGATATTTTGCATGCCGACGGACGTAAAGTATTTTACAGGATTCGGCACACGTACCAACTTGATCAATAACAGTTTGTTTTAAATATTATAAAGCCCTTCCCAAAATGTAAAGCTCCCACGTTCAGCAACATTGTCACCCAATGACTTCATTTTATTTTCTTAAATTTTACTTCTGTCACCCAAAGACTTATATTTTTCAAAATGTTTTCAAAAATGTTCATCCACGCCATTGCACTATTTCAATTCATATACAAACTTAGAACATTTGTTACTTCATGACATCTTACCTGTCATTCCACTGTATAAATATCACATTTTTTTTATAAGAAGTGTGCAATTGCAATCTATCTATATTACTAAAAAATACATCGGTCCTCGGACCGCTTGTGTCGCCTGCCATCGCGGTTTGTGAATGATAGGCCTAACATCACCTTTGACCTTGATATGTGACCTTTGACCTCAAACAAATGAGGGCCTGCATGTAAACTCCATAAACCAAGTTTGGTTCCAATTGAACTTTTCAAATGAGGTCAATTTTACATTTTCAGTCTATTTTACAACTTGACCTCACATGACCTTTGACCTCGGTATGTGACCTTTGACCTCATCAGCAAATGAGGGATCACATGTTGCACCTATGACTCAAGTTTGGTTCCAATTGAACTTCAACTTTTCAAATGAGGTCAATTTTACATTTTCAGCCTATTTTACAACTTGACCTCACATGACCTTTGACCTCGGTAT
>JAMKCH010012257.1:0-25694 GCA_023653785.1 Ophioderma brevispina
GTCCAAGATAATCACCACGATTTCTACTGTCCACATGACAATTTTGGAATCCTATTTTGTTCCCAGCACTTTCGGCTTCAAAGACGACAGTAGCATAATTACAGCACTCCTGCTCACATGGAATTATCATATCTGCCACAAGTCCGGTTCTGCTCTCATTGCCGATCAAAACTAGCTAGAACTTCTAGTCTAACCTATTCTAGGGATGCTTGCAGAGAGTCCTTCCAGTGTAGTATTTACTACCAAGATGATTCCCTTTCTAACAAAAAAATAATCATTACATCATTCTCATACATTAACAAACCTTACACTAGCTGACCAATCGGAATTCATCACCCGACTTACAATCACTATATATATAACTCTATGGGGGAATTCCAAATCTTGCAATGTTTTTGATCTTTTAAAGCATAAACAAGCTTCTAAGTTTAGCATCCTTGGGGAATTCCCCATTTCCCCTATTGTGCAATCTAAACAGGTAAACTTAGCAAAAACAACTCTTGGGAATCCCCTTTTCTCTCTTTTATAGTAAACAAAGTGCTTTTCCGTGAGAAATCAATTCTTCTCAAATAAAATTGAGAATAATATTTTAAAAGTTTAATCAGAAAATGGGAGGCCATATAACAGGATATATCATTAGCCTCAACGTGCTGTGAAAGCATTTTATATGCCCTGTGCCCAGCCACCGTGCACAATTTGCGATTGGGCTTTCTAAGTGTGTGTGCCCCAGAAAAGGCTGAGAATTGGTGGTCTGTTTTAGTGACCACTTGTACTGCACAGTTACATATTTCTTAAACAGGTTATAGGTGCATTTCATGGATGGATCATGTGGATGGATTTTAATCCCCCCCCCCCCACCCCCCCAATTAATCCAAGCATGCAGGGAACACACTATACAATATGTCTGGTTTGCCTGGACATTTTTCAGATTTTCATTAGGTGTTTTTACGGTGTTTTTCTTCTCTCTTGTCGGCGCTTGGGTTGTTTTGGTGATCGATCGATTGGTTATTCCATTCATTCATCACCACGCACAATGTCATGGTTAATATCCTTTTTTCAAATCTCTAGCTCTGTTGTTCAAGGATTTACTCTGTATAGGTTTTTTATAGAGTGTGCACTTCAAAGCAAAATCGCAAATCACATGCTTTATAAACTTTGTTACGTAATAAGTTGCTTTTGGTATATCGATTGCTCCTGATATTTTTATGCCCTCCTTGCGTATGACTCAAGTCAATTTGTGGAAAATATCAAATGCCCTTGGTATAAGGGTTTTAACCATATTGAAGAAAATATCATATAAAAAGAAAGTCCCTTTTTCAAAAAAAAATGCTAAGAACACGCGTTTTAACCTAATTTCTACCTTGCACCCTTAAAGGAAAATATGTCAAGATTTTGTCAAGCTCAGTTTGACTTACATTCATAAAAAGATATGTACATACACACAAAATTCCCGAAAAAATAATACCAATTTGATGTAAAATTAACAAAATAGAGGCATTTAGTTTTGCTTTTTTGACTACGAAGAGTAAACGGGCGGATTTTTCACCACGGCTTCATTGATCATAAAGCGGGGCCCAATTTTGCTCTCCTCGGTGACGTCAAAGTGATGGACAAAACACGTCGTGTGACTCGAATTGTTATTGCACCACTGTAATAGTGATGGATTAATGAAAGTAAAATAAAAATTAGAAAAATAAGTTAACAGAAATGACTATTTTGTTTTCATTCGTTGTGTTTTAATTATGTATTAAGTGGCCAACACTGCGATATGAGGGGTCACATATCGACGTAAATTATGGATGGTCATCACTTGACGTCACCAGTTGCTGCGATGTGGATTTGTCGGAACCGTTTTCGAGTAAGCTATTGGGCGGAAAATTAAAAGGGCAATAAATACCAACAAATGTGGACAATTTTCAATGTTTGAATTTTATGGGGTTGTTAATGTACGTTAATTAAGCTTTCCATCCATACCAAATATTCAGAATCATGACATATTTCCTTAAACTATACCTAAATTGGTATCATCTTGTAGAAAAATTGATTGGCTTTTAAATGACGTAAACGGCACAATTTGGAGGTTGTAATAAAAAGTTATACATAAAAACATGCTTTTATAGGGTAAAAAGTGGCCATTTTGGACGCCACTTGTGATTTGTATTTTTTCGCAAGAGGCTTTTTTAATCCAACATCACTTTTCATATCCCCAACATACACTAAGCATGTATGGGGTCAAAATTTTAGAGAAGAGGCTGTAAGGTCAACCCTTTTTAGCGAGATACGGAGTGATGGCTCTAGATAACATAGCTAACACGTACACAAGAACTTTTTTTGCTCAACATTTTGGAGAAATGACATTTTGGACCATTGTAAACATAACTGAATATGCCGTAAAATCGGGACAGGGACTGTTTTCAACCCATTTGGGGTTAGTTGCTTACAAAATGATAATTTCTCACTTGATAAAAACTAACAAAAATTAAAATAAACATCAACCGCGTATTAGCAGATTATTGTTGCAGTTATATTTTCTCATTGTAATTAGCATAAAAACAAAATGCTTCTAGTTAATTTTATTATTTGTGTAATCATAGCACTCTTGGAGTAACCGTAAAAAATTCTTTGGCCCTCAATGAAAGTCCATTATAATGGCCAGCTCATTGTCAACTTTAATGTACTTTGGTGACGCGAATTATGACCTGATTATAGTCGATTCGCGTGATACGTTCATCCCCTGGAGTTTTGGACCTATTCAATTAAGTCGGAGAGGGAAAATGAAGAATTTCAAATGCACGTGCCACACCGGACTATGTTGGAGGACACTCCGCGTCATATAACTCACTCACCTGCCACTAAATACAATTCATTCATGTATGGAAACGCACAATAGGGTATTTCAGGTCTTAACATTCCTCACATAACATGATTAACAAGAAGTCCTGGCTCATGAATTGCAACCTCGCAAGAATGGTACGGGGTCACATATCAGGATGAATAAAGTATAACAATTTTGACAAATAGGACAATATAGCTAATTTACCTATTTGTGGTAAACTTCAAGCTAAGGATTGGAATAGCCATGTAATAAATGGATAACAATACACATTTAAGACAAATTCCTACATTACATTCATTTATCAATCATAGTTTAATTTGATGTTTGTGCTATATTAACCATAAAACTTTAGATCCCCCAATCTGAGTTATTATCCCTTAGCCCAATGTGACTACAAAATGGTCAAATTGGAATACCTAGCACTAGCTGTATCCACCTAGTTTTTCCCTTGAAACACCTATGTTCTTAGAAGTATTTATAAAGAGGCCAGTATGCCGCCTTTACCATATTTGGGCAATTTTTACCTTTTTGGACAATTTTTACCTTTTTGGACATTTGACTCCAAAATGTGTTCATTGAAATTGCTAGCACCTTATTTACTTAATCATTGTCCCTTGAACTAAGGTATTTTGAGAAAGAGTGGTTTGACTAATTTATTAGTGTTTGGCAATTTTGAACTTGTTTTGCCATTTTGACCCTACAAAGTGTCAATTGAAATGGCCAGCACTCTATTCAATTAATTTGAGTTTTTGAGAAGAAGTAAACTGTACATGTTCCCATTAAGATTGTTGTGACAGGAAGGCATTATGACTTATTTGTGGATTTTGGACAATTTTGCTTGTGTTTTGGCCAATTTGATCCCAGAACATGTCCAATTTGAATGGCTAGCACTCAATCCGGTCTTTTGTGTTCCCTTGGGATGTACACCCACATGTTCTTATGAAAAATTGAGAAAAGAAGGCACTATGATTGATTTGACACCTAGTTTGTGGAACTATTTTTTAACTGATGTTACCTTTTTGGGGCCATTTTTTTGATAACCCCAAATTAAAAAATTAGAATGGCCAACACCCCATACGCTATTGTATGTCCCTGAGGATGCGAATCCACATGGTTGGATGTTTGTAACAAATTACGCCGTCAAAACTTTTTCTGAGCACTTTTTGCCTCAATTGCCCTGTGTCTATTGGAAATTGGGGGCCCAATTGGTACAGTGGTGAAAAATCCCGTGCGGGGGCACTCGCCTGATTAAATGGATATGGGATGTAAAGCTTGCGCTTCCAACCCCGGGGCATTCGGTGACAGGGACTGCAAAAAATAGGGGTCTTTGCGTGAGCGACGGCCAAATTACTTCAAAATAGGGGGTTTTTTGAATGAAAAATTTGCGAAATTTTCCAAAAAAATGGGGTCTTTTAGTATTTTCAATTAACAGATTCGGGACTAACATCCTCGCTAAGCGATGGTTGTGTTTTAAAAGACTATTATTGTTGGGTTTTCTTTTCTTCTTGTTTGACCAATAATCTTCGAACCCTTCTCAGTAGGTGTTCTGCCACTGATCAAGTGCAAATTGAGAGAAATTTGTATCCTCAAAAAATATCCCCAGTCCCTTTAATTAATTCCATCCATGTACATTGTTTTTGGCAAAGTGAAAGTTTTTGTCAAATTTAACAGATACACATTTGTAAGCCAGAGATAAAATGCTACATCACAATGACCTAATCTTGCATAACTCTTTAATCAGGTTCTAAGTTGATAATCCCTAGCTGTTTTTGCAGGATCTTCCTAATGCTGTTCCTGTTCCTCCTTAAAAACTTCCAAATACTTCCTTTGATTTAGCCTCATTAACAAAATTCCCATATCTTTTATCTATGTAGAAGAATTGATTATTATCAGTGCCCTGCACTTTGATTTTCTTTAACATCTCTCCCTGGCACTCTCCAGCTTCACCAAAAGGAATTACATCCGAGACTGGAATTATTTCATTCTTACGTTTCCCCCAGAATGTCAAGTGGGCAATTTTCAGCTTATCTTCAGCTTTATTGATGTACATGATCCCAACAACATGGCGTATGTAGTAGCTCATGCAGTAGAGCATGGCGAGAGCAAACAGCGTGACACCTGTCTGACCTATCACAGCAAAAACTGTGATTTTCTTCAAACTGGGCAGGTAGAAAACTAGAGGCAAATAGAAACTGTCAACATTGTCTGGAATTTTTAAATCTGTAATGAGATCAAAGCCACGAATGAAAGCGGTAGCCGATAGTATCACTTGGAAATCCAATTGTGATTTGAACTGGATTTGGGTTTACCTGGTGCTATTTTGCTCTTCTTGGACAACAGGCAGATTGGTATGGAAAGTCCGATTGATCCCAATTCATATCCTTTAGATATCAGCAATATTCTTTCTGAAGAAAGCATTCCATGTGAGACCCAGGCCAAAGCTGATGCATTATCAGATAGGAAGCTAAGATTGTCCATTAATTGAGAGCCTTTGTATTAAAATGAGTTCAACCAAGTTGTTGCCCACAGGAGGATGGCAGGTAAGTACTCAGCGTTCCCAGCTGTTGGTGATATTAGAAGCTGCATTCAGCATGTGAATGGACCGATGTTGGTTGCAGCTAACAACATTTTTTTCTAACCAAGGTGTTAACTGGTTTCTGCCAAGCTATTACTAGGTTCCTTTGGTTCACAAATAGAAAAAAAGAAGAAAAATTAAAAAAAAAATATTTTAAGTGTAAAGCGATATAAATTAGTGAAGATATCATCTTTTCCAAATGCTCTCAACAAAAGTTGAAATCTGAAATGAGTGAAGTACATGGTATTTTCTGTTCTGAATTTGCAAGATTCACCTCAGGCCACCAAAGGAAAATTATAACCAGACTCCTCGTTTTTAAGAATTATAAAAGGTTAGGGTTGAAAAAAAAAATGTCCAAAAATCCCGAATTGGGCGCCTTTTGCACAACTGCAAAGAAATATCACCCAAGTTACATACAATGGATGGTTACTTTTTATACAAAATAGTTTAAACGAGAGAGCATCAAGGTGCTGTGGCTTACTCCAGGGGGGTGGAGGTTATATCGGTATTTTCCCTCTTGGAGTTGTGCAATGCAATGAGGTGACACAAACCAATTAAGTGACCCCAATTCACAGATCTAAAGTCTCTTAACTGCATTTTTTCACTTTTCAAAAATCACGGTGCGGCCCTTTTTGGTTTGGGGGGAAATTGCCCTAGATTAACAAGAAAAAATAACGCTACACATTTTTGCGGTGATCGTCAGGTATGTAGTCTTTTTCGAAAAGGATGTTTGGGATAGATATCGGCTATAGCCATGAATTTGTTCATTGTTAAGGCCAAAACAAAAAATCAGTTTGTTGTAGGTAAGTCAGGGGACAAAGTTATTGACTGTGTATAAAATATAACTTTTTATTTTCAATTTTAAAAAAAATGAAAAAGGGATTCCAAGAAATGCATCAATGGCTAAAGGCAAGGTCAAGGACGTTGCAAATCATACTTGAGGTCCAATGATTAGGTTATAAAACAAAAAAATATTGATTTTGGATCACTGCGATATCTTATAAAAATGTGAAACATTTAGCATCTGTTTGTGTATAACATGCAAATCTCCTCAGTAATAAAAGAAAAACAAACAACCAAAAACAGTAAATGGCTCCAAATTAAATGCATGTGGCCTTAATACTGGCAACAAAAAACTTGAATCCCCTGCTGACGCAACTATTCCATCAACCACAGGCTCCACCACCCATCACCCAATCCATTGGATCCTGTATCCATCAGTTACCTGACTACCCCCACCCATCAACCATCAACAATCATAAACAACATGGAATGAATGACGTTGTCCTTGTCAACCTGATTCCAGATGCATCAACCAGGGGCAGCAAAAGCTACAAGACTAACTACTATAGGTTAAAAAACCTAATTTTTTGCCTATTAGGCTTAAGGTAAGTGGTATATCAGGGATTAAACAGTAAAATATAGAGACATTGAGGATTGGGAAGGGATGTGTATGGCCCCAGGGCCAGGGAGATTAGTAACAGAAATTATGTACAGTACTCATTAACTGCCTGCTTTCTCAACTTATTACAACTTTGAAGAAAAATGATTTTCTGTTCCATTTGACATCTTCCCCAATTTTTCAATTTCCAGAAATTGTTGAAGTAAAACTACATTCCTCTGTGTGACTGAATATATGGTCAGAATGGTCAGAGTTAATTAAACCCTGATCTATGATATAAAGCTAAATTGCATTACATAGGCATTCACCTTCCTGTCAGCCACCAACTCACCAACAATGCAACCATTTTAAAGGAAAACTTTCCCAGCCTGTCAACAAGTATTATTCACTGAGCCGGTCAAACCAAAGTACTGTAAAAAATTTTGTCCGTAAGGCTTTCTACTTTAACTTTTGGTTCTTTTTCCATTTTGGCTTCTTTCTGGCTTTTCTTATACTCGATTCATCTGATATGTGGAACAAGTACCCATTTTTGCGGAGGTGACAAAATTTCAATGAGGCGCAGGGACTTCTGTTAATCATGTTATTGTGAGGAATTTCAAGGCCTGAAATACACTATGTGCGTTTCCATACATGAATTGACATGGTATTAGTGGCAGTGAGTGGGTTATATGACCTGAGTGTCCTCCAAAATAACCCGGGTTGTGGCACTCATTTGAATTATTCATTTTCCTCTACGACTGAATTGAATACTCCAGGGGGGACAACGTATCAAAGCGAAATGACTCGTATAATAAACCTGTACGGGGGGGACTGAATTGAGGCCCACAAAAATGGGGGTCTCGAAACTAGGTGTCAGAAAATTTAAGAAAATAAGCTGCGTTCTCCCTCATTCCGCTACTTTTTGATGGGGTTTTGAAAGAAGAAATTTGTAGAATGTGGCTTCTTTGGACATGAAAAGTAGGGTCTCTGGAAATAGTCCTAAAATGGGGGGTCACGGGAACTGGAAAAGGAGCTGCAAATGAGGGACTTTAAGTGGTACAAACCATATTCCCTCCGAATGTGAGGAACTCCCCCGCCCCCCACCATGTACATTTAATTTGTTTGTATTTTAATAAATATGGTTTTTGAAACATTTTAATTTTTTATGTACCACTTTTTACCATTAAAATTTAATTTCCATTCACACACACAAGCAAATGCCACACATGCAAACACACACACACAAATGTACACATACAAATAGTCATTAAAATAATGAAGTGGCATTCATAGGAAACAAAAGGAATAAATTTTTTAGTTGTCATTACAAGAAAACTTCTATTAGATGGGTAACATACTCCATGTGTGACAAAATCATGTTATTGCACTACCTATACTTAGTTGTAAAATTACTAGGGCATTCCTATATGAAAAGAACTGCAGAGTGCAGGGTCACTCTAGCCAAAACATAAACATCCAGGCCTACATCATAAGCATGTGGGTGTATATCTAATACTGACTTTGATGTCCAAAAAATGGTGCCCTGTTTCTTGGTGAGACCTATAACAATGCATGCAAGAGTCGCCAGACAACACAGTGAACCAAGAGTAGACTATGATTTTAGTCTTATAACAAGAAATGTGTTACAAGTGAAAGTGTAACGCTTTCTGTGCGTTCTTGATAGTTATGCCCTGTTTCGTGCGTCGTTTAATGTATTCCAAGGGGGGGTGAGTGTTTTTGGCCATAAGAATTTTGCTCAACTCCTCCATAGACTGTTTTGTTTTCATTACTGCTGGAGTAATGGAATATAAAAGTTGATGAAACATATTGATCTATCACCCAGACTCTCTTATAGATTAACTTCGTAAGCCAACAATCAAATGAAACCATCTAACTATTTGTACCCTAAATTTTTCAGGAAGACAAAAAGATAGGTGAGAGATGAGATTACCCAGTTCCTATAGCCTGGGAGCTAGCAGACATTTGTAACAACATTTGAGTACAAAAGGTTTTAGTTATTAAATATGTAGCAACTGACAGGAAACACAGAAACATGATTCTTAGTGCTGCAAATGTGGTATCAAGGAGGGGGCTAGACAAAGATTGTACAAGGGGTGAATTTTTAAACCAAGCAATCATGTTAACAAAGTATACCATGTTATTGTCTAGCCATAAGGATTCAGAAAAGGTAAGTGGTCTATCTACAGCTAAAGTTTAAAGAGTTATTAGAATAAAGATAGTTTTGAGTATCTTAAAGGTGCTTGTTCCGATCGTCTTTGCGATTAACCGGAAGTAGTATAAATTTTGATATCAGATGAAAGGCCGTATTTTTCTCATTGTTGTCCTGAAATTTTAGCTTTCAAATCCATTTCCTTCTCAAGATATAGATAAAAAAACTACCGTTTTAGTGGTTAACCATCAAAATTAGCACAGTAGTAAATAGGGCGTTGCACTATGCATTATCGCGTCTAGCATCAAAACCGCAAGTCTGTTTCCCACGGTACTTGATAGTCAGTGTGTACAAGTGTCATCAGGCTCTCATATCAAGTAGAGAACACGATAGACAAAAATCGGAACAAGCACCTTTAAATGCTTGCTTAGAGACACGTAAGGGCTACGATGATGTAACTTGGTGGAAAGGAGGGGGTGGGGTGGGGTGGGGGACATGTTGGTGACCTCATGTGACCTTTGACTGGTCAAAATGTTAACCCTTAAAGAGACACTGGCACATTTGTAAAAAGTGTTAAAAAAGCAAAAAATAAAAAAAATCAATATTTTTGCATGGTTGTAAAGCTTTTATATACATTAGCCCTCACCTAAAATGATTATAAGACCAAATGAGCATCCTTATGGGTAAACAGAACGATTTTATAATTAATGTCGCCGGCGACATTAATTCAGCAGACGACGAGAATGGCATTTATCACATGAAAACGCACGCTGTATGCATGTTTCCCAGGGCATGTGCCCTGTTTGACCGGTCTGTGACCTTTGTGGTTTTAATATCAAGGAGTACGTATCTATGATATTCATGTAATATTTTGTTGATTAAAGTTACTGCAAACTTAAAAGTTAGCCTACAAATTACCTAGATGTCTTTAACCTCTTATTAACATCCATATCTGTTTTGGGGTATGTTATTTTTATGTGTAAAATGTATCTCTATTCTTCCAATGGCCTAGCCTATCATTTGAAGGCAAATTGAAGAAATTTCATGTTTTGTGAAAATGTGCCAGTGCCGCTTTAATATATTGCATGCCGTGTCAGTTCCATAAGGGTTACAATGATGTAACTTGGTGGAAAGGAGGGGTCGGGGTGGGGTGACATGTTGGTGACCTCATGTGACCTTCATGACCTCATATGACCTTTGGCTCCCATTCACAAACTATGACGGCAGACGACACTCGTGGTCCGGGGACCGCGATGTATTTTGTTTTGTACTTGTCCAATAAACTTTCGAAACGTTCTCGATAGGTGTCTACAACCGATCCAGTGCAATTTGAGAGAAATTTGTCAATCCCCATTGAATGCAATGGACTTTGACCTTCTGTGCCCCCTACATCACTAAGCATTTAAGACAGTCAAAACTATTCCTTATTTTAATCCTATGAACTCCACCAATAATTTGTACAAACCTTTTGTACTCGAGATGTGTTACAAATGTCTGCTAGCTCCCGGGATACTATGCATAACCTGGATGAGAAAAGACCATGAAAGATCTTTGTGGTGTCAAGTTGGAAAGGCCTTCATCCTGCAGAGGATCAATAATGGTGGTGGCTGCTGCTGATGAAGACGACAACAAGGACGACTATTATTATTATTTTAGGGCAATAATTAACATCCTTTATTTTACATAGCCCTGGCCCTACATCCTAACCCTGAACCTTTTAACTGCTAAACAAGGCGAACTCGTATTTACGCAATGCGTAAAATACAGTGTGAGTCAAAAAAAAAACCTACATTCAGACTAAAAAATAATCAAAATAGTTAAGAATTATTTTTGCTCAAATGTTTCATTTGGTTATAAAGAGGGATAAACAGGCCTTCAGAAAACGTTTATTTGGTGTCATTTGGATTTTTGAGGAAGAAGTTATGCCTATTTTGCTGAGAGACTTCAAAATCCTGTTTGGCCGATTTTGAGCCAAACAAAGATGCATCGTTTACATAGAGTAACATGGTCGTCAGCAGTGATTTGAGTAATAAACATTTAACACCAAATTATTGTTAAACAATAGAAGTTGGGAGAATAATTGAAGGACTATAAAAATATTATCCCCGGAGATTACAAATGAAAATGCTGAGTGAAAAATGTTCAATTTCCCAAATAAGAAAGTCAAGATAGCTGGTGTAAGACCACATTTTACTTTGGTTCAGCGAGATTTCATGGTTTTAACCTACAACGAAACTTGGGAGCCAAAGTGGAACCATAGAAGGTTTTGTATTCCGCTTGAAAAAAACAGTGTGATATTGAAGTTTAAGTTTTAATTCCAATTTATTTACAGAAAACTTCAGCTTTAATTCTTCTCGCAATTAATGGACGCTGAGTATACTGCATTTGTGCAAAATAATTACCTTAGATATGTATAAAACAAAAATCTCTGAGCAGTTTCATTATGTTCATGAACTGAGACATTGATATGGGGTGATTTTCAATAACCGACTCTTTATGATTGAACAACTTAATTTGTTGAAGACATTTTACTTATAATTATGTTACACAATAGACCGTTTTATTCAAACTGATATGTTTTTGTCGAGAAGAAATCCATACCATCTGAAATTGCATGTGTGAATTGTCTTTGCTATAATGTGTTATGGTATACGTCGATGTCAGTCTCTCTGCATTGTATGGCTAAAATCGGCCAAACAGAATTTTTAGGTGTCTCCGTAAAATTGACATAGTTTCTGAACCAAAAGTCCGAAAGACACCAAATAAAAATCTTCTGATAGCCTGTTAATCTCTGTAAACAACCAAAGTAAACATTCAAGCAAAAATAACGTTTAACCTTTGAAGAAAAAATCTTTCCGAATGTGGGGTTTTTATTGGAATCACACTGTCTGTCCCCGCCGAATGTCATGAACACTAACATGCGATAAATTCAACTTCAACACCCCACCCACTCCGCAACAAACCCGGCAGCCACCCCACCCCATCCCAACACCCTGCCAAACACCCACCCCCCCCCAAACACTACATCCCCCTCCCCCATACTATCACCCTCCCAGCACCCCACAACAACCACTCCCTAAACAAATGCAAAACCACCCCGCCCCCTCCTCAACAAACTGCAACACAACACTCCTTGCCAAAAACCCTGACCACCCCCCCAGTCCCTCCCCAACACCCGCAATACCCAACCACCTCCCCAACACCCACCCCCTCCCCATTTATGACATAGTAGTTTCATGTAGCGAAGGGAATTTTGGCCTATCGATGTACGTTTCAGAGATACAGCAAATTATGCATATTTAATAGCCTCATTTGCATACTAAGCTGCATATATCACATACTGTTTCACATGCAAAAAAGATGTGCCCTATGATAGGCTTTCATGCAGCGGCATTGAATTTTGAGTATCCAATGTACAGTGTCATACATATTAGCAATTACGCTTGAGTTTTGCATATTAATTAAGCTATTTGCATACTCAATTGCCCAAAAATACTCCCAAAATCTAATCAGGCGAGAACTCTTCAGCCAATCTCCTTCCACCAAGTTAAATATTATATGCCTTACGGAACTCCAGAAAACTTTACACAAGCCTTGCGGGAAAATATTTTGTAAAATTATGAAAATTTTCGATACTTAATTACAATATTTTACGGCCCCAAAAATCTAATCAGCTCGAGAACTCGTGGACCCACTTCTTTCCACCAAGTTACATCATCGAGGCCCTTACAACTAAAGATAAACGTACACAAAGCAGGTGTGAACACGAACGGCGAAGCAGACGGACAGCATGACAGACAGAAAGGGGGTGGACGGACGGAGGGACAGACAGACAGGCAAACAGATAGAACAAGTTGATTACGAAGTCTCTTGCCAAAACTAAGTTCAGGTGTGAGACAAAAAAAACACTGTCTCAAGTATCAGTTGATGGATTTTTTGCATTTGGCATTATCGTATTTGAACATTGTTGTTGTATTTGCGACAGCAGATTTCAACAATTCTAATGTTGTTTTCATGCAGAATGGTTATTTGAATTGAGAATTAAGAATAAAATTTGGAAATATCAAATTGGGACTGACCGAGTGAAAGCAAAATAAAAGAGTGTGCCTTGCTGCCTTCCAACTTTTCATAATCCATACCATATCCGACCTATTTAGCGCCTCGGGTGCTTAAGTCAAAATTGGGTATTTACTTGCATGAAAAGGTAGTTTTTTAATATTACTGGCACACGCACGCACACATACACACCTCTTCATTTTTGTTTATATTCACTATATCCTTGAAAAAAGGTTATCTCCAAAATTTCATTGATTCTGATGGTGTGTTTAGATGTTATTAACAAATGTTTTTATGATTGTGTCGGCCATTTTGAATTTTTAAATAGCATAATTTATATCCAACATATTTGGCATCATCTGAAGCTCAGTTCATGGTCTTTAATTTGCTGCAAAGATCAGTCACATCGGTTACGTATAGACCGAGCTACGGTCGTTTGAATCAAGTAGTCGGTTTTGGGCTGTGTCCACGGATTCACATTAAAATGAATGGCGTTCAGCGAAGGAAATCAGTGTCCAGAAAAAAATCGGGCTATTTGACTGCAGAATAAATGTGATGATATTTAATCCCGCAGAATTCAGTCACAATTTACTATCGATGCCCCCTAACGTTTGTTTCTACGTCTTCATCACTCATAACAATCATTTCAAAAATAAAGTAACTTGATACATGTATCAGTTTCTGGATGAGTTGAATGAATCATACCATATGAAGTGTGGGGAAAGTTCATTTTCGGGGGGGTCAAAGGTCAATGGCCTCAAATAATAATTAAAGTATATCGTGTTTGGTCTCAAATGAAAGGAAATTTAATTTTAAACAATGGATTTCAGGTCTAAGTGAAAGTCAGGTATTTTCAAGCAATTCACCATTGGAAATCCATTCAACAGTTTATATTTGCAATTGTGATTGATGTAGTTACAGAGAGTGCAAAAGAAGGATTGATGAGCAAGATATTGTATGCTGATGACTTGGTCTTGAGTGAGTTGAGGGACTGAAAGAAAAGTTTTGGAAATAGAAGAGTAAGGGTCTGAAGGTTATGGTGAGCAGAGTGAAGGGGGAAGTGTCAGTTGAGTATATTAAAGGCAGACCCATGTGGTATGTGCAGAAAGAAGGTAGAAGTAAATTCAGTGTGGTGTGAGAAATGGGAAATGCAGACAGATGACGAGTGTGACCCCAAGCTTGGCTTTTGTGTGTGGAAAAGAGCCGGAGGAATGGTGGAACAGGTGGAAATGTTGTGTGATGAGGTGGAATTGGTGAAGGAGTTTTATACCTGGGGTAAATGTAAATGGTGGATGTGAGGCGGCTGTGACAGAGTTCAATGTGGACACTGGACAGTTCAAGGAGGAGGGGACAACCAAAGAAGATATGGAAGAAGTGGAGGAGGAGAGTAGGAGCGTTGGGCTGAGGATGAATCGGGCGAAGTGGAAGGAGGGGTTAAGGGTGATTGCTGAGTGTGGGGTAAATCTGACCACCCCTGTTCACGGGGATTAAACCAGATTTAAAACTGGTTTTACTATTATACTACTATACAATTACAATTGTACTTCTGCAACTTTTTAAATAGCAGAGTGATGAGTATGAGTGAGCGCATCTGTGCATTGCTATAGATAGGCCTTTGAGGTTGTGGTCAAAGAGAGAAACATAAAGGAACCGAGGCTAATACACGAGCTAGGTCTGGTCAACTACTAGTGCGTAAGTACTCTAGCTCCCCCAGTTTTTGTGCAATTGGACCTAGGGTGGACATACACAACCATTAATCATCATTGAGCCACCTAAGTCTCCTTGGTGTATAAGACCTGGATGAAAGAAATCAATCAAGCCTATACGGAATAAAGCATAAACCCCATTATAATTGAGAATGCTAGGGAGTATCATGTATTACCAACATATTGATTTTATTGCCTAGGTCCATTTGCACACTTCATGGGAGAGGTTCATACCTTCAGCACTACTAGCCCACATCTCTGGTATGCAAAGCTTCCTTTATATCTGAAGTGATACTAAAATATATCCCATACGGATAACATGGAAACACTGTCGTACTACTATACTTTCCGTATATACTTTTCACAGTGTTACAGTAAGCCTGCCTACATTATTAACAACTAGCGGGAGGCCCGCGCTTCGTGCGGGCTCCCGCTAGCTGAGTAATCGGGAGCAATCACTGAAACAGAAGCGATCACTGAAGGATAAAAGTCCCGTCTGTCCCGTATTTCGCATTTTCAATGCAGCGCGGGCTCCCGCTAGCTGAGTGAACGGGAGGGATCACTGAAATGGGAGCAATCACTGAAACAGAAGCGATCACTGAAGGATCAAGGTCCCGTCTGTCCCGTATTTCGCATTTTCAATGCGGTAAATTTTACACCCGCAACCCTAAATCTCAACGGTTTTATTTTTGCTTTGGCCGTGGATCCGAATGGATGGATTTCAGCTTACAGCTGAAAGCTTACAGCTGAATTTCATTAGCGCAGAATTGTACTGGCGAAGGCGTATACGTATATCGTTATTATCTGTAAGTATATGAAGTGAGAAAATCAAAATGCGTAATGGCTCCGGTGGATTTGGTAAAGAGGCCAAGCTGACTTTGTCACGCAAAACACATCCCTGTCGTTTCCCCTTTGAATTTTAGTGTATACCACTGCAGTTTCCACATTGAAAAGTCATGCTACTAATATCTATAAGATTCTTAAAATTCCTTGGATTGCAGTGTAATGCGAGGGGCTGCTGGTGGAAATCATGAAGAGACGATCCAGCTGAGGAATCCCCTTCGGATGTTATCTATAAAATCAAGTAACAAAATATATAATATTTCGTGCCGTCACCTTTGGTTCTAAAATATTCTTGCGGCCGAAAAATTTTTTTCTTGGATACAGAACCTAAGAAAATGGTTTTTTGTAGAACCCTAAAACTCTAGGCTAGGGACATTCAAAGGCATGTTACGACAAAGAACCCATTCAGTGAACCTCGAAGGTAGGCTATGTTACTAAAGAATCACGAACCCTTTTTTGGAAGTGTGTAGCAATAGAAAAAAAATGATTTTTTTTTTCACGGAAAAATATTTTATAAAACGATTTACGGTATCATTAGAAGAGTTATAAACTTCTAAAATAATACAGGTACCATAAAAGAGGCCCTGAAATACCTACATTGGCAGCTTCATTCTATCTAGGTCTTTTCTCAGACGCTTTTGTTCATTTTTTGCCATTTTCCTGCAGGGCAACATATTTGTCGCTTTCTTTTTGCCATTGCAACTGGAGTTGATTTAAATACATTGATGATAACCCCTAATCCCACATTCTGTTTTGCTTATTAAGCCCGCATTTTTATTTTGAGTGCTTAAAGCCCCGCATGTTATGTTTTGGTGATTACTAAGGCCCACAAAAAAGTCGCCCGGCGCGGGTATTGTAGGCATAATGCATTGCGCGTGGCAAACATACGCAGAGCTAGCAGCTTCAGCAACATGTTGAACACATAATGCATCAGCGACACGCTTAGCTAGAAACAGACCCTTTTTCAGTTATTTCCATAGTAACTGAATAGTTTTGAAACCTAGACATCATGATGCAGTGGCCTATAAAGCTAATTTTCGCTCATTAACATCCCACATCAAAACAGGGGGAAATGAGGAAAATAGGCTTTTCATACTGAATCAAAAATGTGTTTGACCTTTTGGTAAAAAAACTTTGGGTCCCTGGGGACGCGAGGGCTACAGTGATCCAGTGTTCCTGGACCCTCTTAGAAGTGACTAGTCCATAGTTTCTTTGATAAAATTCCACTATAAATGTTTTGTAACATGTTTTGAAATTGATTTGAATGGTGTGAAAGTATAATGTTTTTTTTTTTTTGCTTCTGCTGTATATTTGTGTTATATTACCATTAGAGGCCAATAATTGTCGCCAAGGTAACATGGGGTCACCAAGGTCACATGGGGTCACCGAGGTCACATGTGGGTCAACCGAGGGGGCACATGGGGTTCACTCGCCAATGGTCACATGGGTCCACACAAGGTTCACATGGGGTCACCAAGGTCATATGGGGTCAGGAGGGTTTGGACATGGGGTCACGATGGAAACATGGGGTCACGATGGCACATGGGGGTCACGTCCACATGGGGTCAAAAAGGTAAAATGGGGTCAAAGAGCGGTCACAGTGGGTACCGAGGTAAATTTTGTGAGGTCACATAGGTCACAGGGGTCACCAATGTATACTGTGGTTCACCGAGGTTGGACCCACATGTGGACCGAGGGTGACCACATGTGACCGAGGTCATCACATGGGTGGTCACCGAGGTCCACATGTGGTCACTGAGGTCACATGGGGTCGCTGAGGTCACCAGGTCACATGGGGTACCAAGGTCACATGGGCGTCACCAAGGTCACATGGGGTCACAAGGGCCTCACCAATGTAAAAGGGGTCACAAGGGGCAATGGGGTCACCAAGTCCACATGGGGTCACCAAGGTCACATTGGGGTCACCAAGGTCCCACATGGGTCCACCAAGGTCAAATGGGGTCACAAATGGTTTTCACATGGGCCACAAAGGTCACAGTGTGGGCCAACCTGGGTCACGAGGTCACTCCACCCTTCCCAGAATGCACCCTCCCCGCTACCTGATGCACCCCCAGCTCCAAAATGCACCTGACCCCTCCCCAATGGATGGACACCAAAGGTCAAATGAGGTTACAACGGTCACAAGATCACATCACCATCCCCGAGGCACCCTGCCCCGATGCTTTTGCACCTTACCTTGCCCCCTCCCCGACCCCTCACCGACACCCCCCGACCCCTCACCGACACACCCCGACCCCCGTCACGACGCACCCCGACCCCTCATCGACGCACTCCACCACCTACCAACACCCGGACCCTTCACACTGACGTACCGCGGACCCCGGCCGACGCACCCCACACCGCCCAAAACCGGGCCCCCAACACCCAACACGGGGCCCGCCGAACGACCCCATCCCGGCCACGGCCCCCGCCCCAAACACCCAAAGCCGGCGCCCTCCCCAACTCCCACCCTTCCCCTCCCCCAACACCCCCACCCTTTAACTCCCCAAAACCCCACCTTGCCCCCCCCCCAACACATTCGTTCCCCCTCCCCAACACCCCACTCTGCCCCCTCCCCAACACCCCTCTCCTTGCCCCAAAACCACCCAACTTGCTCCATGTTACACAGAAAGTTTGCATACTCCAATGTACCGTTTCAGCGATAGAGCAATTAGCATATTTAATTAGATCATTGCATCACAAAAATGCCCCTTTAATTGGCCCACAGTCACTTTGACCTAACTTATGATTCACACAAAGATTGTATTGGAATAGTAGTTTTTTTATGTAGCAAAGGAAATTTTCCTATCCAATGATCGTTGTAAGCGGTTACTTGCATTATGCATATTTAATTAGCTCATTTGCATACCTAAAGCGGCTGTATCACGAACTTTCAAATGGCAAACAGATGCGCAACCTAATGGGTTTGCCATGCAGTGAAAATTTGCATTCACTGTTTCAAAATCTATAGTGATTATGCAGATTTTTGCAAGTAATTAGCGTCCATTTGCTGTAATTGCTTGAAATATGCCAACACCTCTACTCAGGTTGAAAACTCTTTAATCTGCTTTCTCTTCACCATGTTACATCATCATAGCCTTACGGAACTCCTCCCATATAACTTGTACACAAGCCTTGCGGGGGTAAAGGGTTAACATTTGACTGACATGAGGGTAAAGGTCACCATGAGGTCACTATCATGTCACCCCACCCGGCCCCCCTTGTACCAAGGTACATCCTCATAGCCCTTACGGAACTCTGCATGCAATCCGCATTGCAAGTATTACTAGTAATAAAGGATGATCCGATTCCCCGAATTGAGGGTGTGTACTCAATTTCTAAAAACCAAATCGTGTTTGGCAATTTCCATAATTGCTTGTCCATCTACTAAGCACTGTGTGAAATCCAATAAGATCAAATCGAACTCCTTCCTATAGAAAATCACACACTTTCTTATAAAATTCGGATCCACAAATTTTTGTTATACACGGTTATCCTATGGCACTGTTTACTTTATACTGTGAATATTCGTTTTGATGTGGCAAAAATCCATGTTGGGAGTCACCATTCTGGTTGTCAGATGCCATCCCACGGGTAAATATAAGAAAGAAAGAAATTTCTTTTGTCTGGGAAAACACAACAGAAATCATCATTTAAGATCAGAGGGTCAATCCAGAGGTCAAAAATGGAGCTGGGGTAGTGGTCATCCAGGGGATTAAAATTATGAAACTTTTGAAAATCAACCTCCTTTCCCGACACCATTTGAGGTCAAAGGTTGATCATGTTTGCAGATATGGTCAAAAGTCTATTCCAGCAACATGCTGCTCGGCTTCGGACGTCTAGTTAATTTCCTGTCATTTAGACGGAATACGATATGATACTTATTATTTTTATATGCACCTATCAGGCTTACGAGTGGTACACAAGAAATCTTTGTATTGTACGTTTTGGAAAAGTGCCCGGATGCAAACCAATATTCTTTTGACTATGTATCGCATCCGGGCATTTTGGAACGAATCAATGAAGGCATTATCGTTCGGACTGTTTCACTGGGGTGTTTGGTCATGTTGATCAAAGACTCGCCAGTTGGACCACAACACTATCAATGCCAAAGGTTTGTTTTGGGTCAGCTGATGATATTTAAATAATAAAATAATATTGGAAGGTTTTGTTCGTATGATACAAGAATATATGGCACTCGTTAGAAAATATTGTACTCGTCTTGGACCTCGGACAAGTACAATATTTTCTAGCTCGTTCAATATAGTCTTGTATCATACTAAGCCATTCACTATTATATAAAGTGTGAGGTCAAGACCCTGTGACCCCCAGAAAGTTGCACTTTCCCCACCCCCAACCCAAGCCTCCACTTTGTTTGGTAAATGTTGACAACCATTACCTACCGAATTTCAAGTGATGAAATCAGCTTCTCAAAAAAAAAAATTTCACAGATTAAACCCTAAATATAGGGATATGTTAGTATGATGGCCCCATAAGCCCAGGAACGTTTTGGCTAATTTAAACCCCTTACACACGGACCGAAAAAATACATAAAACTAGAATTTTTTCCCAGAGTTGATCGAAGAAGAAGCAAGTGAGATGGGCCACACACATACTTTACCCAGGCCAACGGTTCAGATGTAAAAATCTTAACTTTTAGGTAAGTCAAGCGACAAGGATATGGATCACAAAAATTGCCCTTTAATTTTTTTAATAATTATTATATCATGCGGTGGAGCAGCCGCATGATTATACTGTCTTCTCTCGATTTCTTTCTTTCTTTCTTTGTACCTTTGCTTCAAAGTGCTACTAGTGCCAGATGACGTGGTCGGATTTGAACAAGAATTGGCCCAAAGAACCCTGACCAAGCTTCATATAGGGTGTTAACAGTTGGACCATAGGGGTCACGTAGGGTCAATAGCGGTCATTGTCGCCCTAACCCCCTTTTAATCCAAGGTCATTTAGGGGTAAAAAAGGGGCAGTCTCTCTAACCCCTCTTAATATTTCAAAATGCTACTAGTGTTACACAGTTAACATGATCTTGACCAGACTTCGTCGGAATAACCTGACCCAAGTGCCATAGAGGGTGTTTACAGATTGGGGTCAAAGGTCACGCAGGGGTCATTACAGGTCAGTCGCGCTTACCCTCCTTTTTGCTGTTTATGCCACAAATCAATCATGCAGTTAAAGGTCATGCAGGGGTCATTACAGGTCATGTCGCGCTAACCCTCCTTTTTGCTGTTTATGCCACAAATCAACTGCTATAGTCACCAGTCTTCGTCAGAATAACTGCTGACGCAAGCCCCATATGGAGTGTTAACAGATTGGGGTCAAAGGTCACGCAGGGGTCATTGCAGGTCATGTTGCGCTAACCCTCCTTTTTGCTGTTTATGCCACAAATCAACTGCTATAGTCACCAGTCTTCGTCAGAATAACCGCTGACGCAAGCCCCATATGGGGTGTTTACAGATTGGGGTCAAAGGTCACGCAGGGGTCATTTTTTTTTTTTTTTTTTTTTGTTTCTGCCACAAATCAATTGCTATAATCACTAGACTTGGTCAGAAGAACCGCTGACCCAAGGTCCATATGTGGTATTCACAGACTGGGGTCAAAGGTCACGCAGGGGTCATTACAGGTCAGTTGCTCTTACCCTCCTCTTTGCTATTCTGCCACAAATCAATTGCTACAATCACAAGACTTGGTCAGAAGAACCGTTGATCCAAGGCCCATATGGGATGTTCACAGACTGCGGTTTAAGGTCACACAGGGGTCATTATAGGTCATGTTGCGCTAACCCTCCTTTTTGCTGTTTATGCTACAAATCAATTGCTATAACCACCAATCTTGGTCAGAAGAACCGCTGACGCAAGCCCTTCATATGGGGTGCTTACAGATTGGGGTCAAAGGTCACACAGGGTCATTACAGGTCATGTCGCTCTTACCTCCTTGTGTTGGTTTCTGCCACAAATCAATGTGATTATAATCACCAACTCTTGGTCGAACCGCTGACATAAGGCCCATATGGGGTATAGACAGATTGGGAGTCAAAGGTCACGCCTGGCCCAATTAAAGGGGGAATTCTTGAAAAATCTATAAATTCCTTCTAGCACCACAAAACACTGCTATAATCACTAGGTTGGCCAGAAGAAACACTACCCTTAGGCCCGTATGTGGTGTATATAGCCTGGGGTCAAAGGTCGTCAGGGGTCAGCAAATGCCAACGCATGATATACTCGTGCTTCTAAAGCACAATCGGCTTCGAGTTATTAGCTGTATTACGTCGTTGGGCAGAAAAAACCTTATGTGGTCGCATTTCATAAGTTGGTCCTAAAAACTATTACATGGTAGAAAAAAACAAAAATTGTGCCTTTTTTCATTCAACAGAGTATTACATTTAATTAATACATTCTAGACCATTAAAAGTACACATTTTTGGAAAGCTTATACTACAATGATGCCAAAGCAGCTAAGTACAACTTTATTATCCAGGGTGGGTCAGAAATATACAGGGTGAAACAACAAAAAAGTTAACATTTTTCTTGTTATGGTGAACTCTGTGGTTTCCTCTTCTGAATGATATGTAGATCAAAATAAATATGGATTCAGAAAGGTATTGCTTAGGCCCTTCAAACAAGCAAGGAAGAAAGAATTCACAATACCTTGTGTTAAATATACAGGGTAGTCAAAATTATACTTATTTGGAAGTGTAAAATACATGTATAAAAGATTTCCATACTATTTTTCAGAGTAAATCTTTTCCTGGTCATTGGTAATGGAAGCAAGTTACTTTCAAAACAGATATAACCCATATTCTTGTGTACTTTTGATTATACAGGGTGATCAGAAATAAAATTACCCTGTAAGAGCAAAACTTCTGGTGCTCAAGTGTCTTAATGCTATGGAAGTTGAACTAATAAAATATTAGTAAAAACAGTGTAGCCAGAAAGTATATATTGTAGGTCTCTTCTAAAACCAGCATTCCTATTATAAAATCATATAGGGTGATAAAAATGGAAGGCATTCCTTCGGTATTTCTCACATTTAAAATAGGGTCCTGCACATATACACAGCAAAATTTTTCTGAATATACACTGATGTATAAAGCATAATTTGTCCTACATGCATTAAACACATATTCATACTTCTAAAATATGTGCCTACAGGTACAAAATAAACATTTATTGTGACTGATACGCATGCTGAAGATGAATTTAAATTACACAAAAAACGTCATTAAATTCATCCACCCTATAAAATTTGAACCACCCTGTATATATTATCATATCAAATATTTCTTGTGTTTTAAAACATGACCAATGCAAAATAACCAGTCTTAAGCATTGTATAACACAAGATTAAGACACGTTTTACCGATGTGACACAACTAGATTTAGAAATTATGTCACAAAAAGATATTTCACTCACCCTGTATAAATGCATGGTGTTTCTTTGCAGAATTTACATCTTTAGGTATTCAACAATGCTTATGAAAAAGAACGATTTCCTTACTGTGAATACTTTTTCAGGTAGAAAGGTCAGAAATTTGCTGTATTTTCAGTTTTTTATGTGCAAGTCTATGGGCTGCTCCTCCACCGACTGCTCCTCCACCGACTCCACCCTGACATACTTGGACAATTTTAAACGTAACTTCGCTATTATCCGCTCAAATGAAATGGGACTTGTTGCATTAGAGAAAGAACAAAATTAGCTACAAAATGACATAGGCAAGCGGGACGACAGGTTGAAAATCACAAAAGCGGCAATGGTCCCACAACATCAAAATTTTGTGAGAAATTGATAAACAACATCCTAGCGCATACACCTGTAAAATCTGCAATAATTAGCATATGTAGAAATATGATTTTTTTACCTAATTTGCATGCAATTTGCATAAAACTGTGTTCCAGAGGTAGTTGGGCATTTTCTTCTGTTACAGTAAATGCAGGAAAGCTACGGACACGCGGTTTTTTGCATAATGTTAAGAATGTGTTACTATATCAACATAAAGTAGAAGTTTTCCAAAGTTTAGTTACTAAAGCTTGTTAAATTTGTATTTTTCATGCAAAAAATACGTTTTTAAGCAGTTTCGTCGAGTTCCGGTTAATTTTCTGCTTACCATAAATAACCTTTGCATTTTCTTTATAGTTCAAACAAAAACCACGTTTATGAACAGTCTACACTGCAAATTTGAGCACCAGAAACAACACGGTTTTCATGTAATTCAACAAATTCTACGTGTTCTTGTTGCTCTCATTCTGTGTAGGAAAATACCAGCCAGAGCTGCTGTCTGTTCTAACTAGTAAACCGTATTATTTCTGTCACGCTCTGTTACATAACAGGACAATTCACGCCATTATCAGAATACCCACAAAATGGACTTCATTGTCGCAAGCATGTTTCTATGATAGAGAACTTTTAAGTCCTCTCTATTTTCTATTATGTCTTTCCCAAATTTTCACCCTCGTCAATATGAATTAGTAAATTAGTGATTGATTGCGAAACGTTCAATATTTTTAAATTAATCATTGCATCTACGCAATCTTGAATTAAAACATAATAAAAAAGAAAATTATAAAATAGAAACGGTAATTACGGATTTCCAAAGGAGACACCGGATATGCAAATTTACACTTTGAAAAGGCTGTATGACAAAATAAATTCTTCAGATAATGTCATCATTAAAAAACCCAGGCCTATCTCTAAATTTCTTACATTAACATTTATTCTAATTGGATTCTATCAGTTTAGATTAAAAATTGAAATCAAAAAGCATTGAAATTTAAATGTAATAGATTAAAATTTTAATCTAAATTCAGATTTTTCCTCCATTTTAGTCTAAGAAATTTAGAGATTATAAAGGAGGTATCGCGGTATTTTGATACCTCCTTTGTTTGTCTTATATACTATATAGCAAGACCGTGTTAGAAATTCTATGAGTTTCATGATTTTTCGACCAGTAAGTTGTTAAACCAATCTAGATTGCTATAATTTTTGTACGGATCCAGACAAGACAAGGCAAACCCGGCTCGCCCTTTCTACAAGTCAATTAAAACAATGAAGAAGAAGAAAATGAACGAAAAGAAATCAATAGCTGTGTTTGCACAAATAAACTAAAACAACGGTAATTAGTATTGTTGGTTGACGGATAATGGTGATAAACTTTTCTTTCTCCGAGAAGATTTACTTAAAGGTCTTTACTTTTAAAAGACAGCTGCAGAAAACATATTATAGGCCTTCAATTTTGGCGAGCGAATTAGGAGTCGCCAGATGTGTTCCAAATTATATCTTCTATAGCCTATAGCGCTTTGCCTACATCGTAAAGGCACTCCATAAATCTCACTGATTATAGGTTAATAACTGCGCATTTACTTCTTGAGAGAAAAATGGGATAAATCAATGCACACGCGCTGAGATTTTGATGCGTCTGCGGAGCTCGTGCATTGGACAAGCATCAAAATTCAGCGCAAGTGCATTGATTTGTCCCATTTTTCGAGCAAAAGTAAATGCGCAGTTATTAACCTAATTCATACACGACAGAAAACAAAAGAATTTGCCGGAATTAGTAATAAGGAGTAGTTTAAAAATATCATTTATCATAGAAATTTAAAACAATTACCCACTGAGAAAATAAATCAGTCCTGCACGACGCACACGCGTTCGAAAGCACCTTACGCAGTACGCGGAGTGCAACTGGACATTTTCAATCCACTCGCGCTACATTCGCGTATCATACTATAATTTGCCAAATGTTGTATGTGTGTATCTTCGCAAAAGGCTCAGTCAGTTTCCATCCATATTGCACTAAATTCACATGAAGAATTGGTGTTTACCCAGCGGGTGTTTTAACCATATTCGGACGAAATTGGTTCAGAAATGGCTGAAAAATCAGCGAAAATGTGTCCGGTTGCTAAGCAAATTAAACATTTGTTTAGCACCGTTACTAACAAGCGCGTATGAGTTGCATGTTGCGACAGGCGTGTTACGCATGAGACGCTACATGCAGTACGCAATTAACAGGCGACTTAGTGTGAAACGGGGAGGTGAGACAAAGAAAAAACTGCAGGATGACGGTTATGTTATACGGGAGTACTACGGGTACATGAGTTTATAATATGAAAAAAGGTAAG